>CAXKVY010018577.1:0-93203 GCA_964058915.1 Tetropium fuscum | reverse complement strand
ATATATATGTATATATATATATGTATTATATATATATATATATGTATTATATATATATATGTATTATATATATATATATCTATTATATATATATATATATATATATATATATATATATATATATATATATATATATATATATATATATATATTATATATATATATATATATATATATATATATATATATATTATATATATATATATATATATATATATATATATATATATATATATATATATATATATATATATATATATATATATAAAAATATATAATATATATATATATATATATTATATATAATTATATATATAAAATATATATATATATATATATATATATATATATATATATATATATATATATATATATATAATTATATATATATATATATATATATATATATATATATATATATATATATATATATATATATATATATAATATATATATATATATATATATAAATATATATATATATATATATATATATATATATATATATATATATATATATATATATATATATTATATATATATATATATATATATATATATATATATATATATATATATATATATATATATATATATATATATATATATTATATATATATATATATATAATATATAACAGTCTTCAATAAAACAAATCGTACATCACTGAAGGTGAAAGAACTTGTACAACTTCTATATGTGGTTCGTTTCCGTGTGTATGTCCAGATATAGGACTGGTAAGTGTATATTCCTTATTATTCGTCTATTTGCTTATTTCTCTATGTAATGAAATGCTACAAACCAAAGATTACTTTTCACAAATTATATATATATATATATATATATATATATATATATATATATATATATATATATATATATATATATATATATATATATATATATATATATATATATATCTTCTAATTTCTTTGCTATCTTTATATATTTTTGGAGGGTTTATCTTGGGATAGTAGCAATAAAACGACTGATTATATTACTTGACGTTTCGGTCCCTTTCTTGGGCCTTTTTCAAAAGGCCCAACAATATATATATATATATATATATATATATATATATATATATATATATATATATATATATATATATATATATATATATATATATATATATATATATATATATATATATATATTATATATATATATATATATATATATATATATATATATATATATATATATATATATATATATATATATATATTATATAATGTTATTTGTTCTAAATTTCCGGGATTGACGTAAAAATTAGATATACCTAACTAAGTTTCTACAAAAAGATAAACGACGTTAAATATCCGTTAATAATGGTCCTCAATAAAACAAATCGTAAATCACTCTGAAGATCCTCAATATATATACAATTTGAATTTTATGTCGTCGAGGGAATATTCTTTATTAATTGTCATTCATTAATCATGGCATATATAAATTCAGAACAAACTGACATGATAATGATGTTGGGTTATTGTCAAGGAAATTGCCGACAAAGTGTGAGGGTATAGCGTTCCCCGAATAGACAGGTGCCCAACCACCAAACATTCTCTAACATTGAGAGACGTTTTATGGGTGGCAAGATAGGTAATGTTGGACATTTAAAAAATATTTTTTTTTACCTAAACCGCTAATTTAATAAAAATTCTATACCTAAAGACCTAAAAACTTTAAAATTACCTATCAAATAAAAAATACTTGTCATTATTGCATCAAAGGAAAAAAGTTATGGACGAATATTATCGCCGTACATCAATTTTCTAGGAGTTATGAGTTTTAAAAAACACTCGAATATCAACAAAATGTGTCGATGGACAGCAAAAGTCCACACCTCGAAAATAATCAAAATCGATTAATATCAATTCCAGTTATTTACAAAATTATTTTTTTTTTTAACTTTGAGGCCATCTAGCGGCCAAACGAAGCGATTTAGGATGCCGGTGAATTAGTCTTATTCTATCTATTTTGAGCCCAGGAATCTGTAGTCGTCCATTGTACACGTTATTGCGAGACACCCTGTATATATATATATATATATATATATATATATATATATATATATATATATATATATATATATATATATATATATATATATATATATATATATATATATACAGGGTGAGTCAGTTTTTTGTAGACAAACTTTAACAGGGGATAGAACGCACGTTTTTAAAAAGAAAAGTGCCTCTAAATATATGGCCGATCTAGCTTCCTAAGGAAGATACAAGGTGTTAAAGTTTCATTTTTTTTTACATTAATGTGTAATATTTTCTGAACGGAATGATATATTCACTAAATATTTTACACATATCTTAACCTGCATAGGATCAACATGTTGTATTGTTCCTGTCGAAAATACTATAGTGGATGTTACTTTTTTCGGGTACTTCGGATATTCTGCATAATGGAACTTTTTATATATGTGCGGTTCCTAGTTATTTTGATTTTTAGTGTTTGATGTGGTACTAAATTAAGTAATTTATTTATTAGCAATAATAATTATCGGCTAAATATTTAATTCTTTTTAGAATCCTTAACAAACCATATTTAGGTAGGTTTCGTTGTAAAAATCAAAATAACTAGGAAACGCACAGGAATTTCGAAACAGAAGAAGGGACATTATTTTTGTTAAACTGTATGTAGATAATGAAAATAACAGTTTTTTTTAAATAGTCTTTGGCGTAGAAGTTCTGTTTACGAAAGGGGTGGAGCACCCCTTCCACCCCGCCACTGTGCAAGTTTTTGAACATTCTTACCGCTTGTTTTATGCGCCTTAATTAATAGTCATTATCCCCCAAACATGAAAAAATCTAAGCGTTCGTTTATAAGTCATAAAGAAAATTCGAGAAAAAAAATTATAATAACGACATTACACTGTCAGAGAAACAACGGCCAATATCTCGAAAACTGTCATAGTTAGAGCAAAATTACAAGAGATCAAAATTGTTACTAAGGGGCCGTTATTTTAGAAATATGTATCAGATAATGTCAGTGGCGTATGAAAAAAAAGTTCTATTATGCAGAATAGTCGAAGTACCCGAAAAAAGTAACATCCACTATAGTATTTTCGACAGGAACAATACAACATGTTGATCCTATGCAGGTTAAGATATGTGTAAAATATTTAGTGAATATATCATTCCGTTCAGAAAATATTACACATTAACGTAAAAAAAAATTAAATTTTAACACCCTGTATCTTCCTTAGGAAGCTAGATCGGCCATATCTTTATAGGCACTTTTCTTTTTAAAAACGTGCGTTCTATCCCCTGTTAAAATTTGTCTACAAAAAACTGACTCACCCTGTATATATATATATATATATATATATATATATATATATATATATATATATATATATATATATATATATATATATATATATATATATATTTATATATATTCATTACTTTATTAGTAGATATTGTTTATGGTTTACTGTCGGTTACCTGTGCAGAATAACAAAAGAATTTGAAATACCCGCCACATCCATAACGTAGTAATATTGATTTATTTGGTTTTCATAAATAAGTTGAATGAAAGATATATTTCTTGCCAATTTTACTAATACGAGTATAGAACATCTTACTTACTTTGTAATCCTAATGCATCCTGAAAATTAAATAAATATATTAATAACAATTTTAAAATTAAATATTAATAATGGACAACTGGTAACATTATTTAAGTTAACATTTAATTTACCAATTTTCCTTTATGTTTTCCGTTTCGCCTCTCCACTTCCTTCTGCGCCTTTTCAAACAATTCGTTTAGAAACTCATTTACGTCCCTCATTTTATCGGGTTCATTTTTAAATTGAGCTATTTTTAAATCTAAAGTTTGATTTAAATCTATATGTAATTCGGCCATTATTAATATAATTTAAAATGTTTTTAACAAAATATGTAGGTACTATCAAGTTCTTGTGTACTGGACTTTTATGTATCACAATTATGTTTAAATCAACACTTGTGACGTGTGTTTGTTATAGCGACAAATATTAAATATTTGTTTATCATATCTCGAATGTAGGTATTAATTAAACACCGTTTAGGTAACGCCTGACACACACCTGCTCGATTCTGATTTACTTCAGCACTACTTTGGCCACTTTTGGTTTGTGATGATGCTGGAGTTTCCTTCTTGCTCAATCCCCTTCCATTTTAACCCTACTCTCGCCTCCGGAATTATATTTTGCCCGGGGTTCCACGGACTTGTAAGCTGTGCTTGTACATTGTAAATTCGTCCTGCTGTAGTCCTGCTCCACTCAGGAATCGATTTTACCGTAATAAGTGAATTTTAGTTAGAACTTTGCAGAGCCAGATACACAGCCATATATATATATATATATATATATATATATATATATATATATATATATATATATATATATATATATATATATATATATATATATATATATATATATATATATATATATATATATATATATATATATATATATATATATATATATATATATATATATATATATATATATATATATATATATATATATATATATATATATATATATATATATATATATATATATATATGTATATATATATATATATATACATACACACACACATATATATATATATATATATATATATATATATATATATATATATATATATATATATATATATATATATATATATATATATATATATATATATATATATATATATATATATATACATACACACACACATATATATATATATATATATATATATATATATATATATATATATATATATATATATATATATATATATATATATATATATATATACACATTTCTTCCCTGATTGCAACAATTCATTAAATGTAAACTTTTAATTAAATTAAGTTAATTGATCATAAGTGTCACTCGACTCGACTCGACACATGTCTTATCGACCTGCACCGCAAGTTCGCGGGTCAGTTCAAAATGTAATTTAAAGAAATACTAATCCTACTTTTCCTACATCTCCGGCCTTCGTGAGAATTTTTTTTTCTTCAAGTATCCGCTATCACAGGAGATGGAATGAGTTTTGTTATGGTGGAAAAGGTTTGATTCTGATTTTCTGTGTTTATTTTGTATATTGGCATTGATTTTTTCTTAACTATCTTGATCTTGTATGGACCAATTTTTACTTCATCTAACTTCTTTCTGTTTAGTTTGTTACCATTTTCCACGAAAACCAAATCTCAACATTGAAATCAAAATGTCTTCAGGTTTTATCGAAATTTCTTTTGTTGTAGGTCTCACTCTCTATCTTTTACTAAATCATTTTATGTTATTTCCTGTTTTAAATCCTCTGATAAAATTGCCAATGTTTTCACCTTCATAAGTACAAAGTCAGTAACTGTATTTGATTTAATATCTCATTGAAGCCATTTGAAAAGGCTGCATTTACTGCAGTGAATTATATTCTTTCTTAAAAGTTTTTTAAATTCTTTACAATTTATTCCTGTTAGGATTATGCCGATTTCATTCATCATTTTTTGTAACGATGTTAACTATATAGTTTTATTAAATCATTGGCATTTTGAGTTTTTGATGTTAAGATGTAAGCGTAGTTACATTGTAAAGTAATCAATCAGCAACGCAGTGATGTAAAATCGTAATTTACCCCGTAAATTACGAAATTGTTTACCGTAATTTACCCTTTTTTATTACCGTAAATGACGTCATAAATTACCGGTATATTACGGGTCGTAATTTACCGGTCATTTATGTACCTACTATAACCGATAACATGGCTTGGAAAACTGGGTTATATACAGACCAATTTGAACCTTTTTAAAATAAAATTGTAGTGGTAGAGAGAGAGTCATCACTGTGATTAGATGAATCATCAGATGATTCGGATTCAGATGTAGAAGTACTACAACCAGAATAATTTTATTATATTAATCAATTAGCCATTTATTATATTTTATGTTTCGTTTTTCCGTTATATGTTCTGTATTTTTGTTCATTTTTGTTGTTTTTTTAAGAGCATATAAATTAATAAAGGCACATTTTGTTTATTTTTTTATTTTAAAATCGTAATATGTATACTCTTTTTTTAAGTATCAATAATATATTAAGCACTAATTCCTGAATTTTTTATAGTAAACACACATGTATTATGTTAATTTTCTTGAAAAAATACAAAAAAAAATAACTGATAATTTACAAAAAGTTTAATTACCTATTTATTTACAAAAAATAAATGTACTACCTGGTAATTTACCAAAAAAATTAATTACCCGGTAATTTACCAAAAAGAAAAATTTACCAGAGGTTTTATTTCGGTAAAAAATATTGGTAAATTACCGTGGTAAATTACCAAAAAAATAAATTACCGTATTTTACATCACTGAGCAAGTGTAAATATTTCTTCGTCCAAATCCCGCAACTGTATCTATTGACAGTATCGCGAAGGTTATTTTTTTGGCTGGTCCCAAGTATTATGCCATAGTTCTTTCTAAGGTATCGTAAAAAATAGAATTTTTAAGTAGCAAATCTAAGGAAGCACTCACAAAATAACAAATGACAAAAATTAGCATTCGTGTGAGGTATTATTTCGATTGATATTAAATATTTTTTTTTATTAATAAACGGTTAGTTTTTAAGTAAAAAAGTGAGAAAGGTAAAATTTTTAGAATACCGGGCTATCTGATACGTATTTTTGAATATCACATTTTTGTCAAACAAATAAGTTGTAGCAAAATACAACCTAGAGGATTCTCATTTCAACCCCCTCCAATGGGTAGACATTTTCGAAAAATTGTTGATAAGTTGCACGTACATTAGTAGAAAATGTGTGTAAAATTTGACTGTTATATCTTTTTTGGTTTTCGTATTACAGCCACTATTCCATATTTTTTTGGAAATTTTGAAGGGCTGCATCTCCTCAGGGGTGAACATTTTACTAAGGTCATTTTTATGCAGAACGTGTTCTTTTTAGCTGTAGATCGACTGGTACCATTTATGCTACTAAAAAACACCCTGTATATGGCAGTAATATTCAAGTACTTTTTTTATGAGTTCCGTATTAAGCTTTTCTGATAGCACATATCTCTATTTTTTTATATATTTATAATATACATTATTCTGTGACATTTTTCCTTTCTCCTTTTGTTTTGTAAGTTTTCATTTTTCATTGGGTAGTTTAGAATGTCTTTTATTTTAATAATTAGATTTACAATTTTTAGTTGTTCTTTCTCATTTTCGTGTGCTTCTCGTGGGTTTCTGCGTATAGTATCAGCTTCTAAGTTTAGATTCTTCTAGATTTTATGTTCATTTTCTCCAATGGCTTGTGGTCTGAAGAAACTGTAATTTTATTTGCTACGAGCCGATATTGCCAATGTTTCACAGCATCTTTTATCTAGACATTCTAAATATAGGTAGCTGTTATATAATATTGAAGCCTAGTATATAACAGTAATATATACCTTTTTTATTCATAAGCTATGCTTTTTCCGAAGTAGCAAAAAATAACAGTTTCCTTTGATATCGTAGATTATTGAGCTTAATTGACATTATTGTAAATATAACACTGTAATTATTGTAACTGCCTACTGAATCAGCTCAGCCGAGCAATCAAATACGTGTATTTCCATTTTACTGCTTAGTGTAGGTAGTATCTGTATTCAAACAGTAAAGTCCAAATTCAACTAACTAACTAATTTATTTTTGTGGACAGTTACACCAATCCCATTTTCATTTTCAATAAAGTTTTTAAAAAAGTTATTTTTTTAATAATAGTGTAGGTAGGTACTCCCAAAATTGTGATCTTTAAAATAGATGTGAAGTGATCCACATAAAATAACCCGAATTGAAGATTATTTTATGGTATTAACCATAAAATTATATCATAAAATTCCTTATACTCGTGTTAAAAACTGATGCGTAGTAAAAAAAGGCAAACATTGATTGATAAGCTAGATACTTTTTGCTTGAATCTACCAGTAGTATACTCAATAAATGTATTCTGTTATGATAGTCAGGGTTGGACTCAGGGCCTAAAAATGAGTAAACTTTGTTTAAAGTGTAAATTGGATGTACTAGAGGATAAAACTAGTTTTAAATGTGATGGTTGCAATCGGTTTCTTCATATGCAATGTGCTAACATTAGTGCAACAGAAATTAAATGCTTGCAACTCCAAGTAAGAAAACTAATTTTTTTTGCGAGGAATGTGAAGGACTTCTTCAGGTACCGGTGCTTAGTATTAGTAAGTTTAATCGAAGTTTTACAACAAGGAGTTTTAAATATAAAAAACAAGAATACCAATTGCGTTCTCGAAAACCAGACTATAGTTAATGAGGTTTTTGAGAGACAGAAAATATCAAAAAACCTAATCTTATATAACCTTCCTGAACCAAATTCAAACGAACCAGTTCAGAGAAAACTAGAGGATGAACATAAAGCAATAGAAATTATCAAAAGTTTGTCAGACTCGCCTATAGAAATAAGAAATATAGTCAGACTGGGAAAAAAACGACCTGTTAGAATTAACCTGTAGATAGAATTAGACCTGTTAAAATAATGCTAGACCATGCTGAAAATGTAATTTTCTGTATTAAAGAAAAAAAGAAACTTGCAAAATAAATCTGTACGTATTGCCAGACACCAGCACAACACGAAATGTACAAGAAAATTAAATCTGAAGTAGAAATTATATTTTTAAAACGAAAACATCCTTAAAAGCTATTGGTCAAAGGTGCTATGAATATTTAGCGCCTAGGCTATACAATGCATTGCATCAATAAAAACACTTTTACCATAATGAAATTTAAAAAGTATGAAAAAAATATATTGTCATTGTTGGTAGAGTCGAAATTCTCAATATATTGGGATTTTGAACTATAAAAGGTAGGTAAAATTATTGTATATCATATATATTCTTTGTTTTTGTTATTATTATTATTTTGCTTTAACTTTTTATGTAAAAGCATGTACTTTACTAGTTTATAAAATATGTGTCGTAAAAATAACGTACTCGTCGAAATTTCTTGTGGCAGGATCTCTGTGGACTGTCCCACTTACAAGGTTTCTTTTGTGGGTTGATCAATGTTTGTTTTCCACTACATAAAAGACAGTTTTATGAATTTATGTAAAAATGAAATTATATAAAAATAAACGTTATTCTACTGCAAACATGCCAGACGCATATATTACTAGTGTAGTGAATATCGCACAGACGCACACGACAAAATTGACAGATTTCGCAACAAACAAATTTTGCACCCAATTTTCAGCAATATCCACAAAACTCTCAACAAAGAAATAATCCTAGCTATCAACGTAGAAATTTACCTGGTCCTAGCTTTCAGAGACCATTTCAGCCAAACTATATATCGTATCAAAACTTTAACCAACAACTATAACCAACTTTAAGGCCATCAGCCACTCAATCAAACCCTAATTTTAATAGAACCCAGCAACCAAACAAAACGCATAACGTTAGTTATGATAATTTACCTTTGCCAAGCGATAATTGCTTGGCAAAGTAAAAAACAATTACTGAGATTGCAACGATATTGATTATATCAATATACTTAACCAAATGTATACTGATAATGAAGAATCTGATCAGTTTGATTATACTGCTGATCAAACAATGCAACTTGATTATACTGATAATCAAGAGCAAATATTTAACGAAAATTTTCAGGAGTCCCTACTGTCAACCAATCCCCCGGACAATCAAGCAGACCAAACACTAGACATTAACAAACCAAATTCAGACAATGAATTTGCAAGATTACAATCGCGATCTGACCTTCCCCGAATTGATATTTTTCTTAACCCTCTGTTGACAGTAACTTCAAAAAAGCTGTAGGTACTATATAAATTACCTATATCAAATTTCTATTAAATTACCTATATTCAAAGAGGCTCTGGAGTTGAATTAACTAATTTTACTGACTTTAAGACCATTCCCCTTTTCAAAGTAACTTAAAATGCAACTCAAAATTCACTTTATGAACCTATATAAGTAAATAATTTTAATATTGCTAATATTTCAATAGAACCGCGTACAGAGCAAATTGTTACATTAAAATCTAATTTAGGAAATACTGACGCTATATTGTTAGAAAGAGTAAGACTTCCTAACTACAATGCAAAAATAAATAATAAAGGTGATTTTTTAACATCAGTTGTCACAAGGAAATTAAAACTCAGATTACTAAAATGCTTCAACAATAGAACAAAAGGTAAAAATCAACCTTCCATTTCCCCTTGGTTTTCTAGTTTGGATAGTTCCCAAAAAATTTGATGCATCTGGTAAACAAAAATGACAAGATGTAATAATAGACTACCGTAAACTAAACGAATTAACTATTGACGATAAATATAATCTACCTAACATTTTCGATTTGCTTGACCAACTAGGACGCTGTCAATAAGACATTCAATAAACCGCATTCACATTCGAAAATGGACACTTTGACTTTGTCCGCATGCCATTCGGACTCAAAAATACTCGGTCTACATTCCAAAGATTGATGGACAATATTTTATTAGATAATCAAAACCGATCATCGACCGATCATTATCTTGGCTAGTCGCTATAAAAGACCCAGGAAGCCGTTTAGCTCGCTGGCGTTTGAAACTAGAAGAATACCACTATGAAATCCTTACAAATCCGGTAAAATTAACAAAAATGCTGACGCACTATCTAGAGTTCCAAATTAAATTCCAAAATACTTGCCTATAATTCAGACCAAGAAACAATAATAGCCACTGAATTTACAAAAGAACAAATACCAAGTTATTTTGAAACTTCTATAATTCTTTATAAAACCAAACCACTTATAGATTATTATAAAATCCAATTTTTCAATGCTCCACTATTAGACAAAGAAAAGAAAAACATCATTACCTTTTTTAACAAAATAATTTACCTACAAGACCTACATCTTACTAATATTGAAGACATATCTGAAGCAGTAAGAAAAAAAAAGGTACCTACATTATTGTATTGTACCTTTAGATTTTAACCAAGAATCAATTATCAATCAAACATTACTCATTCTATTGTATAAATTCCAAAACGAAATAGATATTTCGCAAACTAATCACATAGAAAACAATTTAGATGTACCTATTTTAGCAATGTTATCATTCATATTTGCAGAGAAAGAATTAAAATTAAAAGTATGTCAAAACATCGTCAAGAAAGCCAAAGATGAAATTTCTATAATAATGGAACAATATCACTCAGGCAAAAATAATTCACACCGTGGTATTAACGCAACTATTATTAGGAGTATTAAAGAAAAATATAATTGGCCCGGCTTAACCAGACGTAGAAAAATTTATAAAAAATTGTCAAATTTGTCAAAAGACAAAAGTACGGTAAAATGGGGCGAAGCGCAAAAAAACTTCGTGGTGCAGCGTGGTGAATAGCAAAAAAAAAAATTTCATATTCAAAAAAAATATTATTACTTGTACATCTATTTGAATTTCCCTCCAATATGTAAGTAAGTTAGTCAGTTTATGATGACTCATTTAGTTATTTACGGTATAAGAGTTACGGTTGGCAACACTGTTTGTTTTGATCAGCTGATGAATCTTTGTCGGCGCCCGAAAATTGTTGTTTTTTAATGTAAAAAAAAATAATTCACGCCAAAGCAATCCTAATCTACGAAGCCCCAGAAGGGCCATGTTTGTAAATTTTTTTAAATTCCGACTTTTTTCTCTGAATTCAGACATTAATCCGAGTTCAGACTTTTTCTCTGTATTCAGACTTTAATCTCTGAATTCAGGCTTCTTTCTCTGAATTCAGACTTTAATCTCTGAATTAAGTCATTAACCTCTGAACTTATGCCTGAAGGTTACATTTTAAGATTTTTTCCTATGGATTACCTAAAATAGTTTTTTGCACAGTTTCCTCTCTTTTTGTTGTAGTTTTTGTATGGTCTACTACCTTATCTCAGAAGCCGTAACAATTAGAAAATAAAGTTATATACAATAGTTATTTAGTATCTCATGAGTTTAGTTTTCTTCATATTTTCGAATTTACAGGGTGGTCTACAAAGATGAAAAAATACTGATTAAATATTAATCAGACTACGTAAGATCTATTCATTTTAGATATAATACATATCAATCCTTAGTGATTTAAAAGAAGAATTCATTTTCGAACAAAAATACAAGGTGTGACTTTTAACAAAAATTTTGAATTTTTTCCCTTCCTGTAAACTAAAAATATTCCGTAGTATACTCCACAAAATAGTGGTTAGCTATAAGTTATCTATAAGAAAACATTTTCCGTAGTTTTGTTAGCTGTTGTAGATGCCAACTACAAGTTTATACTAGTAGATGTAGGAGGCTATGGAAAAATCAATCGATGGAGGACTATATTCTCACAGTGTGTTAGGGAAGTGCCTCGAGAGCAATAATTTGAATGTATATGTTTATATGCATGTTTTCTTTTATTAAATTATTATCATAATTTTTATATTGTAAATTATATACGTATTCGTTTTCTTCAAATAGTAGTAACAAACTTTCCTCATTAATTTCACCCTTTTTGGCACTAATGATCGACAATCATGGTGACAAGGGCATATAAACTACGGTATGGCATAACTGCCGCCTACTAGTGATTTTCACATGCGGGCCGTGCTGTGCTACTGTCGTGTGCAGGTCGCCAAAAATCACTTTCGGCGCGGCTCCGACCCACATGAACGCGGCACGGCATCATGCGTGAAAATGGATCTAAGCGACTCAGTGCATCCACTTTCTCGATTTTTAACCAAACGGCGCAGCTTTATACTCGATTTCGGAAATAAATGAGAGTGACGGATACCCACTGTCTTCGTCTTCCGCAGTTTAAACAAACCCGCTGTCTCCGTCTTGGCCGTTGAAACGCTGCGTGAATCACTCTCATTTATTTCCGAAAATTAATATAGCTGAAAACCTTGATGGACATACATTTAACATTTTGCCCTATGCTGTGATCTGTTATAAGAATTCTGTCAACAAGACACATGGATTAACTCCATATGAATTAATTTTCAGTAATACATCTAATCGACCACCAGAAATTTTATATAGGTAACCAAAAAGACTTGATCACAAAATACGTTAGAGACCTTAATAATATATTCTATTATTACAAAATAGCTAGAGCAAAAACTCGAAACCAAAAAAAAAGCAAAAACGCTTTTGATAAACATGTTCCAGAAAACCATTATGAATATTAAATAGGAGACAAAGTATATGTAAAAGAATCCCAAATAAAAGATAAACTTCAAAACAAATTTAATGGTCCCGTTGAAATAATTAGAATCTTTCAAAATTCAGCACTATTACGGGATCTCGGGATAAATAAAACCACGAAAACAAATTTCGACAGAATGAAATTTTATTCTGAAGACGTGTATGTTCAGGTTTCTTCTGCTGATCCGAGCAGCAGCCTCTCAATATTCAATATTACCTATCAACAATACAGACGGAGTGTATTATCACGAAGACACAAAAGTTAAACTATCAAGCGACAAATGGACATTACTAATACACAAAAACAGCTTCCTACCATAACGGCAAATCTTAAGTCAACTCCTAAATACCTTTGACCCAGCAATACATCATTTAAACGTTTTTCACTCATAAAGCAAAACTAGTGTTGAAACGATTATTCTTATACGATTAAGATTACGATTATTCTTTAAATAATCGTACGATCACGATTACGATTAATAGAAAAAAAAAAGTGAAATGCATAATTATTTTGTTATTGAATTTACGAACGCTGCATGGAAAGGTCTAATAAAAAAATAAGCGTAAACTAAAAAAAAATGTTTTCTGAAAACGGAAACAAAATGAAGTAGGTAAATAGTACGTACCTACCTAATAAATGAAATTACAAATTAATACGAGAAATTCACGTTAACTAAATTTTTATTCAAAAAACAAAACATCTGCAGGTTTTGGGGACTCAGTCGGTTTCTTTTAGGAGTTTGAATAAGCCCTGCTGTTAAAAATAATCTTTCGGATTGTACAGAAGATGGCTTGTAGGATAGGTATCACTAGTATTTTTAATAAAATGTCTCCATACATCACTTATTTCTTATTTATTCCTTGACGACATGATAAATAATAAAGCTCACTAGTCACGACAGAACACTTATGGCAGACACAGCATATTATGCTAGTAAATCGCAACTGGCGAAACACGTAAGGCGCGTGATTTTCAAAGCTTGGAGTAAACAGCGCGGCCGGGAAAGAACCTATGTGCTTGAAAGGAAAGGATCGTGAATTAATCGTATAGGTAATCGCCGATTACGATTAATCGGAAAACCGTGATAACCGCAGATTAATCGTAATCGTTTCATCACTAAGCAAAACCCATGTTAACCTTTTAAATCAAATTTCAAATTCTATAAAAATAAAATTCGAAGAAGCTTTTGCTGACACGAAATGTTACAAAAGTGGCCCTATCAATAGAATAGGATCAATATTCAAATCGAACACTGGTAACTTAGATGCCTCTGATGGCGAGTACTATACAAATTGTATAAATAGATTGCATTATGACTAACATCAATTGCAAAACTTAATGAAAAATCATATGTATACACATGTAATAAAGAATTTCAATTCAACTTTTCAAAAATTGCAGATTGATTTTAACAAAGACATCAAAGAAATTGGATTAATCATTATCGGCGTAACCGATAAGATAGAAATAATAATTGCAAATTTAAAGTTCCTAGAGGTCTGCAAACAACTCTGTATATCGAAGGCAAGTTAAACGATATTCTAAATTCTATAACATTCGCATGTTTAAAAATCAGTCATTCATCAATTGTTACCCCTGGCAATCTAATTACCTCGTAGGAAATTTCACAATAAAAATAGCTTGCCATTTCTTGTAAAATTTAAAATGTTGCTAATAACTTATTATAGATAGATAGATAGATATTTTTATTGTTCATGTAAAAATATAAATAGAATTTACGATAAAACCCATAGCAAGTGTTGAACACAAGGCTAATCCTACTTAACTAATAATATACAACAACAATATACTAAATACTAAAGGCAACATTAAATTGAAATATACTAATTTATTGTAAAATAATTTCCCCAAGTAATCAAAAGATCTTGTTGGATAATTGTGAATGGTATCTTTTTTCCATTTGTTGTTCATTTTTGTGTATGCAGAGAACTGTTTCCAATATTATGATGTCATATTGCGTTAAAATATTCTGTTTTTTAAAGAGTGATTTACATCCTTCCAAATATGTAGCTCCAGACAATAAACAAATTGCTCTTTTTTGTAATAAGAATATTATATTAAGGTTATTACAAGTTGAATAACCCCAGAGCGTAGAGTAGTATCTTAGATGAGACTCAAATAGAGCATAATATACTTGGATCGTGGTTTTTTTACCTAAGTATTTTGCAGTTTTTTTTACTGCAAATAATGCAGATGACATTTTTTTATTATGTTTGTTATATATGAATCCCATTTTAATGTTCAATAGTGCTCAATTTTTAAGCTTAGGAATTTATATTCTTAGATACGATTTAAGGGAGTATCATTCATTTTTATTTTTGGTGAGAATTCTTTGTTAAATGAAATAAACTGAGTTTTTTATGTATTCAAGAAACACTCTGAGTAGTTTCCACAAACACCAAAACACTTTCACTTCGCTCGACGCGCGTTTCGCCAACCAAGTTGGCATCATCCGGAGTTTTTCTTTTTTTGATTAATACACAGTTTTAATCGTCTCCGGATGATGCCAACTTGGTTGGCGAAACGCGCGTCGAGGGAAGTGAAAGTGTTTTGGTGTTTGTGGAAACAACTCAGTGTCATAGTTACATCAAAGGTTCCAGCACTATCCAGTAA
This sequence comes from Tetropium fuscum, assembly GCA_964058915.1. Classification (NCBI taxonomy): domain Eukaryota; kingdom Metazoa; phylum Arthropoda; class Insecta; order Coleoptera; family Cerambycidae; genus Tetropium; species Tetropium fuscum. The sequence goes on along the minus strand of CAXKVY010018577.1, from coordinate 77,330 downwards.
TGTATTCAAGGACAATTTATTGGTATCAAACCATGCTTCAATCAATGTTAGGTCATCATTTATTGTCTGTTGTTAGAAGCTTTTTGACTTATGCAAAAGTAGTACCTTTCGTTTGCGTAAAAATACCTTCGGTAAAATCATTAGTATATCATAGTAATAATATAATCATAGATAATAACTTGGAAATAAGTTGTAGTTAGTATTTTCCAAAACATTTTTGACGTTTTTATTGCCTCGAAGTGTGATACATGGTTTACCTGTACATTTACCTTGGGCAACTAACGCAAGCATTGTTAAGTAAATCCTATGCGCTCTATCTACTTCGAATGAATATAAACAATGGTTTTTAGTGCAAATACTTGCGTGCGATAAAGTAAGTGCGAAATAAGTGCAATTAAAACAATTTGTTATCAGCTTTCTTAAAACTTTTTCGACTTTCTACAAACTAAATCCCCATCCTCAAGAATAACATCTCGTAACGGAACGGTTATAATACAAGTCTCGTATAAACTAGCAATTTACAGCACTATGTTTGGAGGTAATATGCGCATTTATGCATATGGCTATACTTATCTATTTTCTGTTGCTACACATCTCCAAAGAAGAAAAAATAAACAATATTTTTGTTTAAATTTCATACTTATTATAAATATTCCCTCTGAGTGGTTGGCCCTTTGCAGTTGCCCCTTATGCCCTATCCCAAATCTTAATTATGTAGAATAAAAAATGTATAAAAAATATAATTTATTATATTTAAGTTATTATAAAATGAAAAGATTAATCATCAATGCCTTCTTTCAGATTTACGATACCGCTCATGTTTGTCCCTTGAATGGTGTCTATACCTTTCCTTTGAACGTTCTCTGTATCCTCTTCTCTTGTCCTTATATGGACTGTGGCCATATTTATCATCATAATCATATTTTTTCTCATGAATTTTGTATGACCTTTTTTCTCCAGTGCCATTTCTCTCACTACGACGTTCCCTTTTATTTTCATTTTCATAGTATCTTTTGCCACGAGAACTACTTGAATGGGTACTATGTCGACTAAAAGATGAATGGGGCCTCTCAGTATCCTCATTTTTTTCCTTGGTTTCAATAGTATTAACACTAACATTAGAAGTGTCAGTATAGCAAAAGTTTTGATCTATATTTTGATTACTGCTATCAAGACGTGTGTTGGATTCTGTTTTACTTGCTAAATATTCTTTGTATAGATCCATTTGGTTCTCTATAACCTCTTTAATGACTTCCCTATGATTTTTGTTGCTAGTGTGAACAGATTTATATTTTATTCTACGTCTTTTAGAATCCCTTTCTCGTGCTAACAATTCCTCTTGTGTCAGCAACTTCTCTGATTTCTTATCATCAATATGTCTGTAAGAATATATAAAATAAATAACAATACACATATAATAAATGGTAACATTTTCTTTACTTATCAAAATGTAACAATTTTGTCACAATTACAAATATAGAATGTGTCATAAGTATAGATAGAAATTTAAATTGTTGTACTAAGCTGTACAAAAAAGACCATATCTGTCTTATATGCATACGTTTTTTTAACTTTAATTGTGATTTCACTACATATTTTTAGTCATTAGCACGATTTCAACCAATTTTAGCAAAAGAAAAAAGTAACGATCATTCACAATATTTTTGTTATAGAAAACAGTTTGAAAACGCAAACTGCAAATGTACTGTTTTCATGGCTTTTAGAGATATTAATTTTGAGTATAATTTCTTTTAATTTAGTTTACAATTTTATAAAATTTATATAATTTATAATATTGATATTGTTTATATTATTGTATAATAATAATTTAAGCTTTGCTCATAATTATTGAGAACTCCAGTTAGAACTAATAGGTCATAATTATTTATTGCCTATTTATGCGATTTAGGGCCGGTTTTACAATGCTAGAATATACTCCGAATTAGACTATTTTCAGAATAAAAGCTAAAACAGCGTTTTACAATCACGGTATAAACGCCGGATAAAATAAACAAGGTATAAACCAAGTATATCCTTATACCACTGTGATCAAGAAGATAAACTAGGAATATAGTTATACAGAGATTCCATTGGTTAGAAATTTCACGTCACTTGTCATCTTGTCAGAAATTAACGGAATTGGAATTACGCATAAACGTGAATACTACTTCTTCGGTTATTTGTTCATAACTTTTTGCCAAGGGGATTAAGACTGAAAGTACTTCTATAATTATTTATTCTCTATTAAATTACGCATAACATGTGATGCAATATATCTATCCACGATAGATATAATCCAAGATATTATGGCATCTTAAAGATGACCCAAAAATCGAGGGAAACAGTACTCTCTCATTCTCTCTCTTTTAACAACTTAATACAGAATAAATTAAAGTAGACTATTGTAGCTACTAAAATGAAGTTGAATCCAATATCCCACAATAAGTCTCCAGGATAACAAAATGCATCTATTTTCCTTTATGTCCTCTATTTATATCTTTGTTATACATACATCTATTTACGGAAAAAACATGTACTTAATTGAAGCTATTCAGGATAGATTCACAAACAAAATGAGCAGCTATCCAATGATTTTTGAGGTGTGTCCGTGGATTTTTGGGTCAACTTAAAAAAGCCATAACTAGGTTTTCATTAATCGCAGAAAGATGTGTCTGAACTCAATTTACGTAAAATTAATTATACTGAAGTATTTTTAGCGTTAATTCCATTGTCAGAAGTTATAAATAAGAAACTAAAATGTGAACCGTTCAAGTTTAAAAATCTCCTACCACCTCAGATTTTACGAGTAGCCACAAAATTACCAGTTTATGTGAAAATGATTTCTTATTTTGATTTCCATTATAGCAATATTTACGTACTTTCGGTATAGCAATATGTACAAATTGTTTTCTCGAAAACTGGCTAATAAAATGTCCTCAAAGTTTAACGAGTTGTTAAAATAGATCTTCCTTTATACCTATGGTGAATTTTTTTAAAATGAAACGCCTTGTGGGTTTTTGGTTATTAAAAGAATATAAAGTGATATTTTCATTACTATTAATTAATAATCCAATTATAATATTTTCACATCACAAATACATAACATGCATAACAAATAGCCAGGACATGGAAATAATGCCAAAAATATATTAATAAACAAGGGCAAATACAGTCTATATACCTTTGAAACCAATAGTTGTTTAAAATAATCTATAAAATGCTTAAGAATGATATGCGAATGCAAGTATCTAACATTTTTGCTTTACACCGTTTCTAAATGCATAAAAACGAGTCATAAACTATCAAATATCACTGCCAAGCCAATAACATTTTGTCTTATTCCATGAAGAGTTGTATTGCTATATGAACGTATTGTAAAACGGGATGTTTATATTTAGAATAAAGTTAGGTGTAAGATATACCGAGTATAGTTATCCCACTGCTTTTTCCACGATTGTAAAACCGGACCTTAGTTGTCAGACTTTAACGATGAAGAGAATAGTATACCTTCAAATGAAACTAAAATTTAATAAATCTAATGAATCATTGGCTTAAAGCGTATTTGTGTTCTTTATCGAGACAATTTTGTTATGTATTCCAAGAATCTAATTACATGCAAAATTAGCCTTGATAAATAGGATCTTCGAAACATTGGCCACTAGTCTTATTAAATATCAGTTTCATTTGAGGAGTCCTAATTGTACCATCATTATACTTATTTATAGTCTATCTAGCAATAGTAAACATTACTCTGAGGGAAAGAACAACTGTGTGAACAACAAACCTGTGAACAATAAACATTTTTCCTGTGAAACATTCACTTTTATATCTATTTTTCTTATTCAGTGAAGTTTGAAAATCTTAAGTTCCCAATTTAAGAGGTACAATTTTATTAATGCGGTTGACCATCTATGCATCTATAACTAGTGTGTATTGGGTGCGTATCTAGGGCGTAGTACTTCCAAAGTGATTCCAAATTATATGTAGACCGAATATATAAAGTAATAGGTGAATAAAAGTGTTACTTACATATTAAATTCAGTAGGTGTAGGGGGTGGTTCTGTATTTTTCACACAATAGTCATATAAACTTAGTCTCTCATCCATTGAGAATGTTGAAAACAGTCGATCTGAAGTCATGGGATCTGTATCTTGACCATTCCATGCTAATAAAACAAAAGAAATATTTTGTATGTTACAGTCCTGGGTGTAAAATTCTTTTATACTAATAGCAAATTATTATTATTTATTTGTTAAAATGTTTAAACAGATCATAAAGTAGTTAAATCATCATATTTTCAGTTTAGGATATATTTCAATTACAGTAGAACTCCAATTATCCTAATCCCGGACCCTATCCGGATAATTGGATAAATCAAGAAAAAACGTAGGTACATATATTACTTAAAAATACTACATACAAAGTTCCGTACGACTGTATACCAACTGTGCCACTGACTGACTGACACTGACAAACACAATAATGCGCGGGAGACTGACTGATGACTCATCTTCCATGTATGTGCATTATTTATTTTGCGTCTGTCTCTAGCGTGTTTTAGGAAGTCGGATGCAATCCGGATAGTTGGAGTTCTACTGTATATCCCTATGAATCAGTTATATTGGCCCCAAGAGTGGTTTCTATGGTTGACTGAAAAGAATTTATTCACTCAACGATAGTGCCTTAACAAAAATGTAAGGTCATACTAGTTACATAATTGCCTTTCATAACTTCAACATTTCAATAGGATTATTAAATAGTAGTCCAGTAAACGGTAATAAATATTTACACACATTACATTAAATAATGGGTTTTCAGCAATAATTGAAAACCACATAACCAGTTATTTTCATAAACACAGTGATTTTAAGTAAAGTTTTATTACTGAGTTAATAGTACATTCGTATGACAGTTTTAATTTCGTTTTCTGACATGTGGTCCCAGTCAGAACGCTTGGCTATTGGCTCTGAAAATTATATCAACACGTGAAATCAACTGTGCCTTCAACATCATGTACGCTCGCGAGAAGTTGACAGTAAACGACCTATAAATATTTTTTTTTATTTTAGCTACATGTAATTGTGGCCTTCGATGTAGAGACTTATGAATTTCTGCCATCAAGAGTCTTGGCATAACATTCGACAGTAATCTGCATCCACATTTTGCGTTCTTGAGCAGCCTTGCTTCTTTGTTGCTGTCAGATAACCAAAGCATTTTAGCAGCTGCATAATTATTTAAATCGCTTTGTTTAAGTCAGAGTCTAGCTGTCCACAAGGAAGCAGGAAACTGCGTACCATGATAAGCTGTTCCAGCTATATCAAAGGGGTTTATTCTTAACTAATTTATCATTTCTTCAACTTGAATGAAATTGCTTTTCCTTGCACCTCCTCCCCCATGATGGTATGCTAAATTTTCTAATCCACTTTCTTTTCAATTTCCTTACTTATCGAATTATCCTTACTTATTAAATTAATTTTTGTTTTTGAACATAATAGGACATATATAACATATGTATTATGATTAGAATACTTTCTTATATAATATGATTATATGAGAAAGTAAAAAGATCTAGAAAGGGATGATTATTATAACGAAAAAAAATGTGTGTGTTATATGTTCCGTATATTTAAATGACCATTCAATTTATAACTAGTATAAAAAACAATTACAGTATATCTAGATACTGCCATTGAACAGCGAATTGTCCATATCCCAATGTATGTACTACTCATATAAAACAGTGATATAACAATTAAATATACAGAATATTTAATATTATCAGAACGAGTCTGACGAAATTGGCACCATATTGTCCATATGGTGTCCAAAGTTTTAAGCAGAATTTGAATACTTTTAACTATTAGTATTATCTATAATCAGCAGCTATGTATAATATATTTTGTTATGCTAGAAAACCATTTTGTTCATCTTTTTTATGTAATTGTATTATGGTACAGCGGCAAGCAGTTGAAAGTAAACTATTTTATTTACTTCATGTAATTGTGGTTTTAATTTTTTGAGGTAATGTGTAAATATATGCCTGTGAATTTATTAATTTGATATGTCAAAAGATTTTCCAAGTTAGCTAAAGGTGTGTATTTATACTGAAAATAAAAGGATTCAGCATACCATCATGGCAGGAGCTGCAGAACTTTTGTTGGCCGTTGAGAGAATGCGTGGGAAAATGTGGATGCAGATTACTGTCGAACGTTGGTTCATTCCAAGATGGTTAGAAGCAGTAATTGCTAGCAATGGAGCACCGTCAAACGGGGTAGAGCAGACAAAATTTTGTATTTTTTTTTAGATTTTCAATGTAGGGTAGGAATTAAAATTCTACAACATACATATATTGTTTAATATCTATAATGCACATACTACTTCTAATTTTTTTAAGCTAATTCACTTTACCCCATGATTGGAAGGTAAACCGGTCTGTCATATTATTTGCCTTAAAAACCACCTTAAACATGTCGGTGGTAAAGCGGATCATTATAAAACTTTTTTAAAATAATTTTGCGATAAAGTTTTGAGAAGAGCAAAATTTTAACAGCACGAAATAAATTCAATGTTTTATATGGGATTGCACTATGTTCAGATGCTTTTCTCAAGCTCATTCTTCCTCGACGAACCGCTGAAACCATCCTCTCGAGATACACTGTATCATAATTTTTTAATTTTGTGATCCCAATTTTTTTTCTATAATTTCGAAGCATTATTACGTCTAAAAATAAAGTTTAATTTAGAAAAAACCTTGATCCTCTTTACCTCCTCGAGTAACTTGTTTATATAAAATAATCAGTCTCTACGCAAAAATTTGGCTTGAACCAAAAGTAGGATTATAGTCATGTTGTGGAAGGCCTATTACACAAATATAAGTTTCCATCAGATTTCCATCAGATCATACAGCTACTTTTACTTAATACGTGTAACCGTTTGTTTTCACGATTTGTAAAATATGCAAAACTTACACCAAACTTCATTATTTACTTACAAGAAATTCACTTAAGCTAGAACACCGCAACCGGTTCAATTACACCCTGTTATGCCTTTATTCAATATTTTTTTACCGTTTACTTTCAACTGCTTGCGTGTGAACCTACTTAAAATCTCAAAATATGTAATTTTCTGTTAATTGACAAACAGTTGGCAACCAAATTCAATCAGAAGTATCAGCATATGCTAGACGGCTAGACCCTTTCAACGTGATAGCAGCTATGAAATTAAAGCACTTACTTGTTTTACATCTTCAAAAAAAAACTAGTGGTGTCTACTATAGTGCAAGAGGTGCCCTTCTTAACCCTTTCGATCCTAAACTCGCTGATCAGAAGCGCCTACTGCCGCCGATCCAGTATTTATATCGTAGTCTCAATAATTGTAATATTACGTCTTTCGGCTTGCAGGCACTAATTTTGGTTAGCGTAATATTGCAGCTTTTGGACCGAAAGGGTTAAACAAATGTAACTAAAATGAACGATTGCAACACACCTGTTGGCAATTTATCGTTGCATTAAGTACAATTCAGTTTTCACTTTTGATCTATCTAGTAGTTATCCTCGGTTTTGTGTTGTATGATATGATGTTGAATAATTGTAAGAGAAGGTGGTGGTTTTCTTTTGGCACTATGACAGGTATGTAGTAATTGTTATTATTGTTCTTTTATAGATTATTTCTATTATATTTTTGTGTTATCGTTCCATTTCGTCTTATTATCGTGTTATCGTCTTTTCTTAAATTTTTATTAAATTTTCAATATACTTACTATTTTTAAATGGCTACAAATCCTTTTACCTTTTAATATGTTTTTTTTTCTATTGTATTATTAAACAACATAATTATAGCTATTAATTAATTATTATTTCTATTGTCTGTTTGTGTTATCGTTCTATGGATGATCCTTAAAAGTAATTTCTAATATTTTTATCACTACAATATAAGAAGTATAACAGTTTACAATATAGAAACGATATTATTTAACCAGCTTATCTAATATGTATGTGTAGTTAACTGACCGCATATAAGATACCGTGCAGTTGCCACATGTAATTCTCAAATTTCTCAATATTCAATAAAACTATCATATTCCACAATACTATATAAAAATTATATATATTATTTATGAATGTCATAAAAGAATTATTGTGCATACAATAATATATTATAGCCCAAGATGTTAGCCATTTTTACATTTATTTTCGTCTACTTTAAATTATGGAAATTCCCCAAATATTTATTTTTATAGTTAAAATCGGCAACGCCGCTCTACCGTAGACGGCATACTGGATGATCGAGCAGTGTATCTCTTTTTAAGTTATTGGAATGACGCGCCGTCTGTGTTTAGTTTGACAGTCCCTATGGACTCTCAAACGTCCGGATCTCTTACAGTGGCGGGTATTGCGCTCATTTCTATAATCTGCAACAGTCATTCGCATTGGTTGAGATATTCGCGTATATATATAGTGCTGTTTAAATGTTATTGTGATACAATATAATACGGTTATTTTTATTATCTGAGCGGTGTAGGTAGGTGGTACCTCTGACGAAACAAAAAAGTCCTGTAACTAAAAATAAACTAATTATTTATTTTCAGTACAGATACTTAGGTAGGTATTTATGTATTTTCAGAGATACCTAAGTACCTCCTAGTGTTGGTAGGTAAATTTGATGTCCCGTTTTTGAAATTGTTTTTATCCTGGAGCTTATACAAAAAGTCAAAACGGCGAAGCAAGACGTTTACCTACCTATATATTATTTATATACCTACCTATGTAGGTATACACCGCTACAAGTCGAAATAAAAAAATGGCGCTTAGCAAAAATTTTTGTTCGGTTCGTATGAAACCTGAAAAACGCAGATTTCCACCAGACCTCGCTTTATTTACGAGATAGGATAGGTATGTTAAAAAATGTAAGGAAAATATTATTTGACGGAAAAAATTTATAGTGGGGGTTAGAGCAGATCCGACTTTAAAAAAAAAAAGTTGATTTATGGGCTGTTCGAAGTAGGTACTGACGTGTACTGAGGTAGGTACTAATAGGTACCTCCTCCACTTAAGACATTTCTCAAATAATTTTATTCAAAAAATATTCCAGTGCTTGAAACCACTAGGTTATAAATACAACAATATAAGTTAGGCGTTTTATAGGGATTTACGAAAACTGGAAACGCTCTCTGGTTTATTACATAAGTAGGTACCTATTGTTCATTGACTTTATTTTTATGTAGGTACTTACCATCCTAGATCACAAATTAATAATTTAAATCAGTGGGCAAAATTAAAAATTCTATAGACTGTTTACAAAATTAAAACCGTGTACCTACCTAGCCACGAATGAAATGAAAATTTACAGTGACGGTAAAATACCTCAAGGTCAGTTTCTAATTTTGATTGGCTGTAAAAAGTGTGTGTATTGGAAATTGCTTTGCGATGAGAAGCTGGTAGGTAGGTATGTATTGAATTTGTAATTATTTTTAAAAATGTGTTGTATTTAGTCTCGGTTTAGTTATGTAGGTACCTATTAACAAACAAGCTCTGATCTTTGTAAAAGCATTGAGTCAAAGTAAATCGGCGTTCAGTGTTCACGATTTAGTAGGTTAGGTAGGTACCTACTTACACAATAAATATGACTGTATTTCAATTGCATGTATATTTATTTTATTTTTCCGCTTTAAAGTTTATTTTTCCGTTTTAAAGTTTATTTTTCACGGCTACTTAGCTGTTTTGTATATATTATTTTTGTTTCTTGTCGGAAATATGGCTACTAGCGGGCCACCCGCTAAAAAATGGTAACACGCTGAAAGCAATACTTCCTGAGTGGTGTGGAAACTCGCATTCATTATCAGCTGTGGTGTTTAAAATATGCCTATAAAAACCTTCTACTTTCACCCCCCTAAGAAAAAAAAGCCTACGCCAATGAAAAACATTGTGTAGGTCAGGGTTGCCGGTCGTTGAACTACAGATACATATTAGAAGCAGTGTTATTCTTTATAGTTTATTTTTCAGAGGTAATAATTTGCCTCTACCAATAGTGAATGCTGATTCTGAAACAGCAAGTATTTTCCGACATCATCACAGTTATATTTTCTATAAAATCTACACCATAATTACAGCGTTAAACAGAATATTCCGGAATATCCAGGGATAGAAAAAGACTTTACAAGTTTGTGAACTTAAATATCGATTAAATTTTGTCACTAAAATATAGGAAGTATAAAAGTTTATAATACAGGAAGGGTTATTATTTAACTAGCAACTTTATTATTTTAATTATTTGTAGTTTATTTTTTTAGTGGTAATCTTATTCCTCTACCAATAGCCTTCGCCGATTCTGAAATAGCAGTAAATATTTTCTTATTCCATCACTTAATTATACTGTTTATGAAATGTATATTACAATAATTTCATGTATTTTATTAACCCTTTCGTTATAGACAACTCTGTAAGCTACTGTGCCCCATGAAAGAAGCATTTTTGGTCACTACGTGAATACACATCAACCGTTCCCATCGCAATACATCACCGTCCAGTTACGTTAGCAAATAGGCTACCACTTGCAATAAATACTACTGTAACTATGTGGTAACATTAAAGAAATCAGTTCAAAAACAACTATTTTACCCCATGTTTACCCTGTTCGGAACATAATGAACAAGATTACACTACATGAAATATACTTATTATTAAAACACTGTAACCATCCACTCGGCACAAGTAGCATCGGCCGTGAAAACACGACCACCGTATCAAAAAGGTTAAGTCTGGTTATAGTAGATGAATGTCCACTACTGGTGGACCTCTATAAACTATAAGATAATAATAAATTGCAGAAAAAAAATTACCTCTAATTTTAGTAAGCCGACTGACTCATGTGCGTGTAAAAATTGTGACAATTTTTCTGTGAGGAACGATTTACTACAACCGATTTTACATTGTCTGATATTGTAATGCCTCTTACATTCATACCTTAAGTCGAATAAAAAGGATATTTAAAAAGGATATATTTGTATGGCATGAAATAATATTTCTAGTGATTAGCAGCAGAAAATATATTTCTGAAAAAAAAATAATTTATTACGACTTTGCCAACAACTACAGCTAATAATGAAAAAAAATGGTGCTTTACCTGCTTTAAACTTTTGATTATTATAACGTGCTCGGGTCAAAATTTCAACTTTCTTTGCGTTATCTGAAATAGAACATTTGTTATGGTAACAACTTTCCCTGCATAACATTTTTAGTATTAGTACTTACCGAATTTTATTGATGAAGTAGAATTATACAGTGGTTCTGACAAAAAATTGTCGTTTATTTGGTACCCTGCAGTTTTGAGCAAACATTTTTGGAAATGCTCGTCCACACTTTTGAGTGGCATACAATGACTGGGATTAACTGAACAGTGACTGCTGGCTTGATTCTGAAAAATATCATTCTCTAACAATTATTGTAAAAACAATAATTATACAAGTTTTACCTCTAGTACTTTTTTTCCGTTCCATCCTAGGTAGTCTAATATAGATTCAACTTTGTCTCTTGAAGAAGAAATATATTGATCTAGACTTTGTAGTTGTTTCTTCCTTACTTCTATGTTAAAGTCCATTTCTTTTTCATTACAAAATTAAAAATGATCAAACCAAGCTTTCAAATCACACCGGCGGAATGGAATAATAAATTATATGACATTGTGATTGTGATATGAATAATGAATATGATAATGAATATGACCAATGGATGACAGAAGACAGGACAAGCCACAAAACACGACAGAACCACAGAACAGTAAACTTCTGTGACAGAACCATAGTCCTTATTAATTAATAATATTATTATTTTGCGGCATATTATTTAACACACTCCAAGTAGTTTCCACCAAAACACTTTTACTTTGCTCGACGCACATTTCTCCAACCAAGTTGGCATCATCCGGAGACTATTAAAACCGTAGCATACTATTTGGTCCTGGAATTAGATCTTGGGGATAAATTATTAAAAGTTTATTTCGCACCAGTGGAGAATTGAACCAACACTACTGTAGGTGATCGGCCGCAGAGCTAGCGCGCTAAATCACATGTCCACCGTTTTGAAAGGCTAACAAGTATGTTACAACTTACAACAACGGAGATATATATAAAGTAATATCTATGGTTAAAACCAGAGACATGCAAATCGCATGACACATTTGAATTGGGAACACATGCGCTTGTGTTATGTGACGATTGTGGGGCAATATTCTATTATCTATGATATTCTACTAGTTTAGGATTCTTGGTTATGTGAGTGGTTGTGTCTAATGCTAATGTAGGAGACCTCATATTTATATAAATGATATGTTATTTAACATTATTGTTTTGTTTTATTTTTTCTACTCGCTCCTGTTCATATCCTTACGCAAAATAAGATAAGATTCTTCAATGGCCCAGTGCACCGTATGTGTTAATCCTGGATTTTGTTTAAACCTGACTTATTTTGACACAATTGCATGCAAATGTGCCAAAATAAGTCAGGCTTAAACATAATCCAGGCTTAACACGTACGGTGCACTCGGCCAGTTTAGGATTTTTAGAAACCTATATTGATGTTTTGTACCGTACAGAAGGGTAGTTTATGTTTGTGATATTAGTCAATTATCTTGTTATCTAATTTCAATATTATATATTTTTCTTCGTAAGCAGCTGGACATTTCGCCTGCCGAAAATAGTTTTATTAGCCCATATAAAACATTATTGGATGAGACGGACCTTAAACGAATGTATATAAAATATAAGCTCTATAAACAATAACTCAGCAGTGTCTTGTGTTAGACTGTTCTCAAGAATGATAAATTTGATAAACATGTTTCTTGAACTGTTCTCTCTGTCCTTCTTCTATCACAGTTTACTAGTAAGCCATAGATTAATATAATATATTTGTAGTATAACTGTGGTTGTGTCAAAATAGTAGTAAACAAATAAATTAATAAATAAACAATTCACCGACTATCTCATAACATAACCCTTAACCTGACTTTTACAGCTGGTCTGGCGCTAGTGGCGCTCTTGCGTAAGAAATGTTATAACTAATACGCGACGTACGTCCATGGAAAACACACATTTTAATTTAAAATCATTTGTATATTGAACTCATACGTCTAAAAAAACAATTTCGACTTGAATTATAGAGAAATATGTTTAAAGTTTGACGTATAATAGGTTTAAATACCAAGAAATGCCCAAAACCCGAGAAATTCCCGTATGAAAATCACTCTTTTGAATCTCCCATATGGAATACATGGCAGTGAAATTTGTTGAAGTGTGTTTAGAAACCCATTTGAAATTTCGCGCCCAGATTTTCCTAACCTAACTAATATGGTCAATATTTGACGCATGTTAATTCGAACTTTGGTTTTCATTTTATCTATTATACTGGTCTGAACAAAACAGTTCATGTCATGTATACGTTTTCCACTGGCTACAGTTGTAAACACTGAGTGCATTTCTATCGACTGAAATCGATAAGATAAAATATAGATAATATTACCATTATCTATAGTACCATATGTATTCAGTGATATTAGTAAAGGACGAAAATACACTCATGCAGCAATGCAGCCACTAAAAACGCTTGAAGAAGACTGTGTCTCTGCTGTGACAGACATGATACAAAGACAATGGTATGTCAGGTTGCCTAACCGAAATTGGTCAGTCGTGCGCATGCATCTCACATGACGTATTTCTCGACAACATGATTTTTAAGAGCGATTTTTACACAATTGAATGCAAATACCTACCTACTGCTGTTTTCAAATTGAAATTGACAATTGAACAAGATTTATGCACAGAGGTGGATACGTGTGAGTGTTAATATTATATGTGCTACAATTTTGCCAATGCCAACCTGTGCACTCGCGAGGTGTTGTAATTATAGTCGAAATCCGTGTCTTATCTATGGTCGAAACACTAGTAACCTCAAATACTTTCGCTTCCCCAAGATTGAAGAGTTCTCACAACAATGGATGATTCTGTGCAAAAGAGTAAGTAAAATAAATTTAAAGAATGGTATGTAGATAATAATAGATATACTATATTTATGTGATTCGTCTGATGTGGTAATTTAAAATTCATGTATTGTTTCAAATGCATTATTTGGTTCTTCTTTCGCTACAAAAACGCAGTGCATTGATAACTCGATTTCTCGAAAACCATAAGTCCTAGCTTGCTATTTTTTTTTAAAACTTCATAGTTTTGTCTACATTTCATTCGATATATTCATATATAAATTCTCATAATTAAAATAGCTATCTCCGCAAGGTGTAATTTTCCGTGCACAGATTTGCTAGTAGCGATTTTACGGCTATTTTTTTTCAAAAACGTCTCATGTTTTAAAAACTTAATTTGTGCCATCAGAAGCACTGTAATGTCTTCTATAAGTAGCCAAAATTTCACGGTTATATCCCGTGCCGTTGATTTAATAGCGGAATTTATTTTTTAAAAAACGTGTTTTCAAATTAATTCGCGGACAAGGAAAAAATTTATTTGCAAAATTCGTCCCTACTAAAAAAAGTTATAATTCACATGACCAATGACCAAAACTATGCTCTAAATGATGTTGAATGTCCCATTTATATAGTTATAGCTTAATAAAAAAACGACATCCTACACATTTGATTTTACTCCGCTATAGGTAGGTGAGTACCGTGTTACGAAGTAACTGGAAATGTCGCACCTCACCTGACGTCACATTACCTGCGCGCAGACATAGCATTGTTTTTGTATCATGTTGACGTATATAACAAAGCTGTGTATCAAGGTTACTAAAAAGAGATCTTGGCTGTATATATACTATATTAATCTATGATGGTGACAGAGAACATTAGACATTAGTTGCTGTAGTGTGCTCTGACTGTGACCCGTAGCAAGTTTTTTGCCCGTGTAGCAGGATTTCTTGTTCCTTATGGCCGAGTGCACCGTATGTGTTAATACTGGATTATGTTTAAGCCTGACTTATTTTGACATATTTGCATGCAAATGTGTCAAAATATGTCGGACTTAAACGTAATCCAGGATTAACACGTACGGTGCACTCGGCCATTAGGGCATGAGTACTTCTGTGGTGATACCAGAGAAATTCACATTAATAAATCATTGGTGATACCTAGTTTCGTGATGTGTCGACCAAGCTATTTTGGTATTGCAGTTGCTTCTGCTACAGCTACTTTTATTTAGCAGTTAAAAATAGCTGCTATTTTAATAGCAGTTGAAAATATCTGCTATTTTAATAGCAGCTATATAGCAGCTATGCAGCTATATTATAAATATATTCATTTGGAAATTTGGAGATGTTCTTTTGGTTGGACGGCGTTGTCGGCGTTAGCATTTAACAGGGCGGCAAGAAGCGATGACCGGTGACCAAACTACCGAACATCAAATCCAAACAACAAAGACAATAGCAAATGAAAATAAACACAGAACAAAAAGGCAAGTCAACGCCTTCCGCATTGGAGTCGGCACACCTCAGCGCTCAGCCCTAGTGCCTCTCTCTCTGACTGTTAAATGTTAAAATGTTGGTTGTTTCAATTTCCAATCAATGTGGCAACTGTTAGTTGCCACTGTTGCTACTGTTGCTAGTACAGAACACGTTGTTCTGTGGTTGCTAGTTGACGCCAAGGATTGTATAGAGGAATCTATATAATCCTTGAGTTGACGCATTGGCGTTCACCATTCACCCGTTAGCACCATATCTTATGGTTAGGACAACTAGCTATGCCGACCTGCTAAATAATTAGCAGCTAATTTTTGAGCACGACTAACCAAATCGCAGTTAAAAATACAGGCTGCTAAATAGCAGCCCATAACCCATCACTAACTTAGTTGGCAACACTGTCTCTGATAAATATTTTAGGTTAGATAGATTCCAATATTTTGCATTTTGCACTTGAAGTATATGAAAAGAAGAAATCACATTTATGTAGATTATTTCTCATAATGAGTTGCTTGATACGAGGGCTCCAAAAATTGACTTTATCTGATATTAGTCTGTGTGGATCTAAAGTTTTAGGTGGCATAAGATGTAAATATAATTATGTAGAAAAACCTAAAATTGGTCATGGAAAGGCATTTAGAAGAATAGTTCATTTTCTTGAAGAGTATACGGTAAAACCTTTAGAAGTAACGAATTTAGCAGGTAGAGACCCTAATACTGGAAGAGTTGTTGTTAACGGTATTGGAGGTGGTATAAAACATAAATATCATTGGATTGACTGGAAGCGTGTAGGACCCATCGAGGGCCCTCCTCAAGTTGAAAGGGTTATCAAAATCATAAAAGATGGTTGTCGGACCGCTCATGTTGCTTTAGTGGCTTATGAAGATAAAATGAAATATATACTAGCAACGGAAAATATGAAACCTGGAGATATAATTCGTACTTCTTGCTATATACCTCGAATTCCAGGTATGCATGTAATTTAGGTTTTTACCGCTGCCCTTTTTAGCAAGATGTTATTGCCGAAGTGATGTCAAAATATTTTAGTAATTTATATACATATTTTTATGGGAATTTTTAATTTAAAAATAGCAATATATACTTAAATATGTTAAATAGTCTTTTTTGGAGTTAGTTAATAACTACATTGTGTAAATATTAAGTACACTAAAAACTAAAATTAATGAAAAATAAAAAATTGTTTATTTCTAGACACTACAAATTTAGACCATATTCTAACATGTATCTACTTATCTTCTGTATGGTATTTTGCTATTTAATTTCTAATTAATGTACTGTAGATTTTATTCATTCATTCATTCACTTGTAACTGAGGTTTAAAAGGTAAATGTAGGTTAAACTCGAATTTTACATTGCACCAGTTTTATAACTGGTATAATGTATTATGTATATGTTTTCTATTAATCTAAGATTTAATGTTGTAAGTGTAATAGTGTAAGATAGTTTAAACTACCATCTTTGATGGTTAAGTAAATCGAGGTTTAGTTAATTTAATCCAGATGTGCAAATGTGGTACTAGGGATACACCCATAAAGTTCACTATTTGACATTTCACCAAGTTTTTGGCAATTAAAATGGATTTAAATGGGTGGTAGGAAACGGGCGTAAAAAAGAAATTAGGCAGAAACTACATAGTGCTGCTACATATGTCATGCCGCTTTATTGACGGTATTTTATTGATGTGCATGGTGATGTGAAATGTTACCTATCAATAAGAAATTAGCAGGGAAATTAGTAAATGCGATTTATGAAATTAGATAGGTATATAGGTACCTGGTGATAGGTATTTACCAGGGCTAATGTAAAGGGAATAATAAGGATTAGGAAAGAGGGATTACAATATATACATATTTGATATATATATATACAATGTTTTTTTTTTATTTATATGCGTGTATTTTAATAAATAATTTTGTTGGTCTGAAACGAAAATGACACATTGTTCTATATCCCCAAAATATACCTCGCTTAACTAATATAAGCTGATTGGCAGCAACTTCCTTGTGGTACAAAATGAAATTATTTAACTGTAGTTTAAATATAAAAACCTAGTTTTAATAGACATTTGTTTAATTCAAATTTGGTACAACTGGCCCTTAATGTATAAAACAGACTACCTATATTATAAATAAGAGTGTGTGATAATACATTCAATGCAAGTTTACAACTGTTGCTCTCTCTCACGTTACTGTACGTTTATTGCAAACACGAATTGGTCTATTTGAAAATAAAATTACTCTATTAACTAGACAGAATATGCATAATTAAATCAGTTTGTTTATTCCTTATTAACTCACTTAAATATACACAATTTTGGTTTTAGTTCGTCCAAATGAAGGTGATGCTTACCCATTAGGTGCTCTTCCTATAGGCACCCAAGTTAATTGTGTTGAAAAGTACCCTGGTCTAGGAGGATCCCTGATCCATGCTGCTGGGACTTATGCAACTATTGTTCGAAAAGCTCCAAATAATCATGTAATTATTATGATGCCTAGTAAACGTGAATTTAGCTTACCGGCTATTTGTATGTGTACCGTTGGCCGGTTGAGTAATGTATTACATGATAGTACTCCTATTGGTTCAGCTCAAAGAAATAGAGAACTCGGTAATCGACCCAGGTCTGGTTTATGGCAAAGGAAAAAGGGAATACATGGAAGAAAAATAAGGAGGCCTCCACCTGTTAGAACTATTGGTGCCAAAGAAAAAGATGATATTGATACTATTACTTTCACATGTTCTAGACCTTTCGTCAAAACAAGGTGGCACCAATTTCATTATTAATTTATTTTATTAATACATAAATATTACGATTGTAACAACTAGTATTTTTCTATTTAACCTGATTTCACAGGATGATTTTTTGATTTTTACATCATGCTGTAAAATGTACTCCTTGTGCAAAACTGTTATTGTATATTATTATAAAGTTATAGTGTCCACATACATTAGTTATATAAATCTACTTAAAACCTAGGTACCTGAGGCAAAAAAAATTTCAATGATTCTTGTATGGTACTTGGCATGAATTTGTGGGTCTAGAAAATATATTTGCAGTAATTAGAAAAGGACTCCGCACTAAATACATGGGAAAATGACTCTCAGTGAAATTCTTTTATATATATATATATATATATATATATATATATATATATATATATATATATATATATATATATATATATATATATATATATATATATATATATATATATATATATATATATATATATATATATATATATATATATATATATATATATATATATATATATATATATATATATATATATATATATATATATATATATATATATATATATATATATATATATATATATATATATATATATATATATATATATATATATATATATATATATATATATATATATATATATATATATATATATATATATATATATATATATATATATATATATATATATATATATATATATATATATATATATATATTGAAAATATTGAATTACATATACAATAGAGTTCTGAAGCATTTAAAGAGGGAGTGATGCTTTATTATAATGCTTCAGAACTTTATTGTATATGTAATTCAATATTTTCCCGCATATAGTTGGAAAAAGTAGTTGTTTTTCAATAGGTTCAACAAGATTTTATGCATTTTAAAGTTTAACATCTTCTGGATAACTGTATGCCTAATGTTTTTATATATAATATGTTCAAATAGAACAAATATAAATAGTAGACTAGGTTTGTGTATTCTAAGAATTTGAGTTCCGTCAAAAACTAATGTCATAGAACGTCACTGCAAGTGTTGGAGTATTAATATTTTAAATTCAAGTATAAATGATCAATGAAATAAATCGTATACTGCTCTGAAGATCCTCAAGAAAGGTGAAAGAACTTGTACAACTTCTAAGTGGTTCGTTTTCGTGTGTATAGTGGTTCGTTTCCGTATGTATGTCCAGATATAGCACTGGTAAGTGTGTTTTCCTTCTTATTCGTCTATTTGCTTATTTCTATGTAATGCAATGCTACAAACCCGAGATTACTTTTCACAAAACAATAATGAATAGCAAAGAATTTCAAAGCTAATATATATATAAAAAAAGGGTGTCGTAATAACGTGTACAATGGAAGACTACAGATTCCTGGACTCAAAATAGATAGATGGTAAATTAGTCTTCATTTACCAATATCCTAAACCAAACCGCTTCGTTTGGCCGCTAGATGGCCTCATAGTTTGAAAAAAAAAT
The DNA here is from genome assembly GCA_964058915.1 of Tetropium fuscum. NCBI lineage: Eukaryota > Metazoa > Arthropoda > Insecta > Coleoptera > Cerambycidae > Tetropium > Tetropium fuscum. Next base: position 57,622 of record CAXKVY010018577.1, on the reverse strand, counting down.
TATTTTGTAAATAACTGGAATAGGTATTAATGGATTTTGATTATTTTTGATGTGTAGATCATCTTTTGCTCTCCATCGACACATTTTGGTGATATACCAAGTGTTTTTTAAAACTTATGACTCCTAGAAAATTGATGTACGGCGATAATATCCATTCATAACTTTTTTTTCCTTCGTACAATAGTGACAATTTGATAAGGGTAGGCGTGAGCCTCGGGAATATAAGCCAGGAGAATTAGTATTAGTTAGGGCGGAGGTGTCGTCAACTGGCCAAAGTCGTAAGTTATATCCTAAATATAAAGGTCCTTACGAAGTTGTTAAGGCTGTAGGTAACGACAGATATTTGATACAGGATATTCAAGGTGAAAATCAAAGTGGAAAATTGTATAAAGGTATAATATCTATAGATAGACTAAAATTAGTCAGAGCTAAGGAGTAGTGTGTAGTTATTTGTTATTTGAGTATGTATCATAGGTTAAGAATTGTAAACAAAATAGTAATATGAGCTTTGTTAATATAAGTAGAAATTGTTTACCAAATGTTTTGTATTGGTCATATGGTCAACATAAGTCAAATCTTAGCATTCTCGGGGCGAGAATAGGTCAGGGAAGGCCGAACTGTTATAATTTTTTAGGGATCATTTCATAGGACGTAATAAAAGAGAGACCGTAGGCAATGTTATAGTTTTACCACTTGCTGTAAACCTTTGAAGTCCGTGAGTAATAAATGTGATTTGTTTATGGTTATTGCAACGGCTTCAGTTAAAACGGATAACAATAAATAGTGAAAGCTTATTGGGTCTTTCTAAATGTTCGTTAGGCATTCTTTATCCTGATTTGTAGAAATTTGAACTAGGCTAATATAAAATGTATTGTAACCGAAGGTAGGGACACTTTTTGTTTGACCAGCTCACGGGTCGTTGATTGTAGCGAATGTATCCTCTTGTATCTGTTAAAGTATTTTTAATATAAGTTTCATCCTGACAAGTGCATTTTATTTATTAGCAAGTGCTTTATTCAACCTCATTGGTCGCTCCAAAAGACTTATTCACTCATAAATCATTGTCGCTCCTTTATAAGGTTTTCTATTGCCTACAAATCACGGACAGCGTATAGATATCAGCTGTCACAGATCACATGCATAAAACTCATAATATAACTTACGAGTTCTGTGATCCCATGCCATGGCCCATGGATGTAAAATAGTGACATCTGTCAAAAATTACAAGTAACCATAAAAAATATAATATGCTGTAACTAAATTGTAAAATAACCTAACTGCTAACGCCTTTATTTTTGTTTTCGTGATAGCATGAACACTGTCTCTCGTGTTTATACGTGATAGAATACAAATGATGTAGGTATGTATAATCGTCGTCACCACAAACTCACCAGTAAATCGGATACTCTCTTTCTAACATCAGCGTAGTCAGGTTTGTTAGAAAGGGAAGGCGTATATAGCCGGTGACTTTGTGCTGACGGCGATTACCTACGTGGTAGGTTTGTGGTACGATGCGTATGTGACATGCCTATCTGAAATCTCGATTTCTCGATAACGTTCTATATTCTATAAATATTAATAGTGTCAGATAAGTGTTATAAATAATGATTATGCAATAAAACATTAAAAATGGATAACTCGTTACATACATATAAGTATATTGTTATTGCAGGAATTTGTTTCTATATATTATACAAAAGTAAATTATGATTTCGGAAAACTGTACTGTACACGAAGTGAGGAGCTAAAAATCTGCCGAAGAATCTAGGTATATTTGTGCTTATTATAAGCACAGCTTATCTGTGTTATAAGTAAGTTCAAAGAGACAAAATTAAGCATTATATTTTCAATTTAATTGTGGTGGCAACACTGTCCCCTACCCCCTACCTACCACTCCTACGCCCAAGGATACAATCCTTCCTCTATACAATCCTTGTCCTACGCCAAGATCGATTAAATTAGATAGGCAATAGGTTGCCTCGTAACTTACATCCGACCGCGTGACGTCATCTTGGTATAAATATTGCTAATATAACTTATTTTATATAACAAAAATATAATCATATAATGGTATTAAATAGCACTTACGCACAAAAATCACCAAATAACCACATGGAAAAACGCTGAGAAAATTGAAAATAAACTGTCAGACGTCCGCCAAAATACAAAGATGGCATCACATTCCTCCCCGCAAAAGTTACGGGACAACCTATCTAATTTAATCGATCTTGCACCTACGCTACAGGCCTCAGATCATGATATTGTATCATGCCTCAGATGAAAATATTTTTGATCTGAGCTACAGGCGGCTAGGTGTAGAAACTTCCGCATGCGCAAAACCTACGGTCACTTCCCTAACATGCGTCCAACTTTGAAATTAAATGTATATGAAAATAATCAATCAGACCTTGTGACAAAATTCCTGTGACGTAACAATCTAAAAATAGTCTTGGGAAACCAACTGGTCCTTCTGGGCAGACCTTATGCCATGTACATACACGTTTTTTTATTATCTAATCACTTGCGACAAAACTGGTCCTCTTTGGAAGACCGTATGCCATATACATGTATATTTAAGAATGTGATTAAGATTAAGTCAAAAAATAAGAACAAAAATTGCAAAGTGAGGGATCCGAACTCGAAGAGGTCATGATATACAGATGTATGTACATACTTTAATGAATTTAAATATTTAATACCTATATGTTTGTGCGACCTTGGACCGTACTTGGTTGTAGCAAAGTTGAGAGTCAACCACTCACCTGTGGTTGTGGCACAATATAATATACAAGTATATGCTGTGGTTTTAAGTGTACTAAATCTCAATAACCTTCACTGTCACTGAATAACCTTCGCTCATAAATTAGGTTCTTAGGTCGAGGTTTGAGAGACGATTTATTCATTTTATTAACATGTCTCTTATATATCAGAAATCTATAGCGGCTCTGGATAAATTTGTACCGCAAAAACTACAACCCCTATGGAGGCATCCTGCTGGTAATACTTTCAGGTTATGATTACCAATAAATTATATACCTAATAATAATGTATTTTTAGGTCCAAAAACTATATTTTTTTGGGCTCCTGCTTTTAAATGGGTGAGTCACATATACTTAATTTGTTTTATATCATTAATAAGGAAGCAGTCAATTTGTTACGTACCTACCTGCAACGTTTGTCCTACAAATTAAAATAATTTTACATAAAAAAATATTCATTAATACTGAATAATTTATTTTTTTAAATTTTGACATATAAAGTGAGACTTTTCAAAACCCTTTGACGTTAGGAAACATCTTACTTTTCACAACCAGTTACGAAAAGTAAAATATTACGCAACTGGCTGTGTAAAGTTCATTACATAGTAGGTTATTTAGACCTGACAAGCTATGAAAGTGACGAGCTGTCACACCGTTACGACCTACTGTATTGTTTTTAAACGTATAAAATTTATAGTTTTCTTCTCATTAAATATAAAATTGGTGAAAATTAAAAAAAATCTTGTATGAAACACGTTGGGAAACACAATTTTGTGTAACTAGCAGCTTTTTAGAAATCTGCTCGTTACACAAAATAGTACTTTTCCCAACTGGTTACATTTCAGTTGAAAACCATAGCTTACTTTGTGAGATAGGTAGAACTAGTACAAAAACCTGAAAACTGGGAAAACCACAAATGCTTATATCTCCCTTATTTAAGAAGATACGGAAGAAAATAAAGGGAAATAAATACAGTTGCTTTTGATAACATAATATGCTATTGTGCAATAATAAAAATAACATACCTATATGAAGGCTATGATAGTATTAAATCCATTAGGTACTTCTTCGTTTTCAGCAATTAAAGCTTCAAAAATTTTAGTGTGCCAAAATTTTTAATTTTAAAATAACCATAATATACACATCGTTGGAACCTAAAATTGGAACCTAAAAATCACCTATGCTGTGATAGGAAAAAATTACTTTATAATTATAAACTTTAATTATTTATAACAGTTTAATATAAAACAAACATCTCTCAAATAAAAATACAGGTGCAACACGAACATCCGAATAAATTAATAAATACCTCTCTATACTACTTACCATAGTGAAATGAAAATCTGTGTATTTAATACTTTAATTACTACATTACTGTATTTACTACAATATTGAAAAATTCAATATTACTCCCATTTATCAGTAAAGCTAATGCTAAGGTGGCAGTTTAAGGTGGCACTTTACATTACAGCAACATATTTCCAGCTCCACACCTAATCAAACTATGTTTAGAAAGTTATTTTAAAATCTTCAACATGATTAATTTTCAAGAAATGTCATAGACGGGGGCATGGCACAGATAATGTAAGAAAAGTGAATAGAGTAGTGGATTATGTTAACCAAAATGAGGAAACCCTTGTGTGACATAAAATAAAAAAAACGGATTTCCGTTCTATTATGATTTACTGAATACATATAAATTATTGAAAATTGAAGGGGAATATTGGAGTTCATATTATAATTATTAGCTATTATGGTCTCATCATACACGCCATTTGGGTAAAAGGAAACCACTATTAACTATTTGCTAAAAGCATTAACACAGCTTATGGAATGTCTAAATTTAAAATCCTACCGCTGTAATTGCCCGGCTACCCTCTTTTGTTATTGGTACCTAAATGACTAGACATTCTTGGGGTCTGTTTTATTGTACTACATACATCATGCACATAATTTTTGTAGTGTATACTGTATACCTATACAGAAGCTGATGCACCGAGTGTCATAGTAGTTTGAATAATACTCAGTCTTGTTGTGCCATCTAAAGAAGTTTTCGGTGTTGGTTTAGTTCCCATAAAAGGAACTAAAATATAAAAGAATATCATAAATGAGAGATCTGAGAATTTTAAGTCACCTTCACCATACAAGAAATAGTGAGGCTCAAATAGTTTCAAAAGTCATGCAACTATACTCTTAAAAATACTCTTTACTACTATTTAAAATAGTTTTGGATTATTATCCTTCCATAGGTAAATCAGTATTTATTTAAACAAGGTTTCCTATTTACACTGTTTGCTCATAAGGACCTGTGATTCACATAAATTTATATCATGATTATTATTTTCTATCTTGAACCTAGCACTGCTATTTGACTGTTATATTATTTTTTTAGGGTCTAGTCCTTGCTGGAGTAGCTGATATAACAAGACCAGCAGATACAATTAGTCCGAGTCAAACTGCTGCATTAGCTGCAACAGGACTCGTCTGGTCCAGATATTCACTTGTTATAATTCCAAAGAATTATTCTCTGTTTAGTGTAAATGTGTTTGTTGCAGCAACTTCACTCTACCAGTTATATAGAGCATTTAAGTGAGTAAAAATATATTATACACGAATTTAATTTGATTTGCGTAATAAATAACATTTAATTTTCAGCTATCAACGTCAACTAAAACAAGAACATAGTATATCGTAAGTAGGTAGTACAAATTATAGGATATGTAATAGGACTAAAGGATTATGTAATAGGACTAAAGTGTTATGGTGATATGTAGGTTAAGACAGAAGGTATATTTTTGTATAGGGAATAATGATATATATAAAATCTTCCATTTTAATATAGTTACACAGTTCCTATGGTAAAGCAGTCAATTGTGCACTTGTCGTAAGTAATAATAAGCAAACTGGTTATTACCAGTATCAGATTTTTTTCCAAATTGTATCAATAGGAAAAGAGAATAAACAATACATAAACTGAATTGTGCTTCATTGTTATATTCTTCGTTGTGGAAGTCGGAGAATTAAGTAAATTGAATTAAAACACTGAAACTATCTGTCGAGTATTTTTAATTAGTTTTAAATGTTTTCCTTCAACCATATTATTAATTTTTTTAACTTAATTTTTTACCATCATGCAAGCCCGTATTTAGCCGCTGTTCTGAAAAAATGGCAAAAAAATTTGTTTGTTTCTTAATATTAGCAAATATTTCGATTAGTATCAATTTTATGGCAAAATATGTAGTTGACAAAATTAAAAAAGAGTAGATGCTCTATAAAAAACTGTTGTGTTTTTTTTGTACTACAGGTAGTGTTTTGACGTTATTGGGCGTCGAACTCAAAACCTGGACAATTCTATGCGCATTAAATAATTTTCTTATTGTGAGCACTTTTTAACACATTCAATTGCTTTTTGGTGATATACATTTCTATTTCGTAAAGAAATCATGTCACATACCTCCTTGTACTTAACCACCTAGAGATATGTATGTATATGGGTCGGAGTGCAGTGGTGTTTTACTTCCACTACAGCACTAGGCCTCATTAGGCCCTTTGTGCATTCCTCCTTTTTACTTGAGTACTTTTCTTCAAACCATCCTATTTATTACGGATGGCTTGGTGGCAAAGTCTCTACAATTTTTATGTATGATGATAGTATGGTTCTGAGTTACCGAGATTAATTACTCTGATCGTCATTACCACTTATCTGGGATCACGCGCCCGCGGCAGATGTTGAGTGTTCCCAGGTCTCAGGCGGACGCCACTGTCCTGCCCAAGCCTGCCTAGGTCACCCATCCAAGGTGCCAACCAACGCCCGCTTGCTTAACTTCGAAGATCGAAATCTTCCGGTCAAGTCTCGCGGCTAGGCGGTCCCTACCTAGAGGCGGTCCCTACCTACCCTTTTAAAGTGGTCTCCCCAATAGGCCTAATCCACTATGCCACCAACTAAAGTTTCTTTTGAGGTTGTTGGATCATCAGGGATTTGCAAAATGCACACATTACTGATCAACACAAACCACAAACATTTTTTTTATCCATACAGATGAAGAAATTCTTCAACTTTTTCTATATCCTGGGGATGGGTTTGGGTCTTTAAATATTTGTACAGCTTTCTGTAATTCTGTTTCTGTATAAATGCCTATAATATATCCAGATTTTGATACGAACTGCGAAACAGGGAGTTGCGCGAAAAAATCAGAACAATTTTTATAGACAATTTAATTTGCTTTAATTTTGGTAACTATATTTTGCGCTAAAGTTTATAGGAATCGAGTTATTGACAAATAATATGGAAAAAAATAGCCAACTGTATTTAAATTAGATGTAGTGTGTAGTTTATTAATAATATAGCATTTACTTTATATAAAGTAACTTAAAGGCAACACCTTGTTCAAATTGCTTAATCATACTATATTCATGCAACCATAACATCGCTGGCATTATCATCTGATCTGATCTGATCATCTGATACATACAACTCATAGGCGGTGGTTGTGCCCCACTTTAATGTGCATCACAGGTAAAAAGGTCTTGTGCTGTTGAGAAGTATATAATTTAAATATAGCAGAAATTGATATGCATATTAAACAAGCGGCCATATGAATGCATGAAACAGATAAGAATGGAATTCCCAGTGATTGGTCCGTCTCTCTCCGTACCATGACATTGGTTACGGCTCCTACCAAAAACTTTCATGTGTGTTGCCATTATATAGTTATAGTTATACAGCGGTATCTGATCATAAAATGCATTCAAATTAGAAGTAGGATTATCAATGGTCGGTCTGTATTAACTCTTTAGCCACCATGTACTGCCCAACTTTTAACTAGAACCATGGGTATAATTTGGTATGATGGTGAAGCTGTAAGGACTCAATTTCAACAATAAGTTATGCACATGACATTCCAGTAGAAAAATCTGCTGAGCGCTAGATTTGATTGAAAATGAAAATCATGTTTTTACCCATGTTTCCACACTGAGGGATACCGTTTTCTCGCTATTTGTAATAATACTAATACTAATTTTTGTAAATAATGAAATTTGGCAAGAACAATTTTTTACAAAATTTTGCTTGGAAAATGACAAAAAAACTAAATAAAATTTTGTAGAAATAGTTTTTCCCTAGCCGAAATACTTTGCTTAAAAGGAAAAATTTTTTCAAAAAAACTTGTTCATGCTACCGAGGGGTAAGTATGTTTTGAGATTCTTATTACATATAATTCTAAATTATAATACCGGGCATTCATTTAATCCCGAACCCACGTGACTAGTTATCTATGTTTACTATAGTCGAATACTTAAAAATCCCTATGAAATGTCAATTCATAGATTTCATAGTCAATTCACAGACGTGCCTGAGGTTTTTCAATTACCACGTATACATGCACCGTTTAGTTCGAACTAATAAGTTTGGTCATGTATTCCGTTAGTTCGAACTAATATTGCTGGCTCGGTCTTAGTAAGCTCAAGCTAAATATGTGCGCTAATGCTTTTAGTTCAGTTCCAAAAAGCATGTATTTGTTTAGTTCGCTTGTAATTCGAACTAAATTGGACGATGCCATCTTTTCGGTGAGAAAAGTTACAATACAAAAGGCACAAGACCAAAGTTGGTGGTTATCTTCAGTTGGCAATAACGTGTCATGTATACAGACAAGTAAAAGGTACCTAATTTGAGGTATGTTAGTTGGAAGTAAACAGTGCATGTATACGTGGTAAATGTAATTATGTCATATGGGTTTCGGGATTAAACGTAAGCCCAGTTCCGGTACTCCGGTATATAACATTTACGTAAGGTCAAGGTCATTATTCTCAAATCTGACAACTAATTTGTAATAATTTTAGATGAAATTTGTGTTTTAAAAAATGCGAATGAAATGAATTTAATCAGATGATTTATAATCTAATTCAAATTATAAGATTGACTGTTCATATATTATGTAATGTAGTAGTTATTTATGCAACAAGTGCAAAAAGTAAACGTTTAGTGCACGCGACGTGAAATTGTCGAATGCAGTAAACACTTTTTGTACGAGTTGCATACAATATTTTTTCTACATTCATGCAAAAACCAAAAAATGTTTAAATCAGGTGGCATTATAATGTCATGACATTAGGTGACATGTCATGATCTTTATATCAAAACACTGTAGTAGAATGACATTGCAATAAAGAACCAGTTTTTGCATTAAATATAGTTCAATAAATTTTTGTTTTTGGCATGAAGGTAGAAAAACACTTTTCTACGCTCATTCAAAAAAGAAAACTTTATTGAACTATATTTAATGCAAAAACTGGTTCTTTATTACACTAGTGCGATAAAAATTTTATTGCACGTATCTGTCATGTCATGTCACGTCAATGTCATGACATTAATGCCACCTATTGCCGAAATAGTGTGGAGTGATTCATACATAATATCACACCACCATCACAATTGAACGGTCTGCCTATTTGCAATGGATTAGGGTTGGTACGGAAAGAACTGAACCGGTTCTTGAGAACGCGTATTGACTAACCGTTCAGTGAACCGGTTCTCGAATACGAACTATACCTGTTACCTGTTATTGCAATTCTAATGTTCAGAACCAGAACTTCAGACCAGACAGTTCAGACGCAGTTGACTGTTCAGACGTTCAGCACGGTTCGGACTAGTTCCAGTAATTTCATGTACTTCTTACTTCTTGTATTAAGTTTTGCGATGCGAGTTGAATATATTTTACATAAAATAAAAATTAAACATATAAACTAACTAGTATGTTAACTATAGGGTGTCTGCCAAGTATATGTCTTGAGATTTGTTATCGATTACTTATACGAGAGGACCTGTTTACATAAATTACATTTAGCTAATTGCTTATTTGGGTTCGCAATCGTAAAAAAAATCCACATGGCGCTAGTTCTTTTATTCATTATGATTAATTTACCGCCGATTCGTATTTTCAATAAAAAAAGTCCGTTATATACATGATACATGCGTAGTTGTCACAGTAGAAACAACTGAACTGGAACTTTGTAGTCGTTGTTTCGACATCGACACGTTAGTATCGTGGTCTGAACGTTCTGAGCGGTAACAGGTATTGAGAACGGTTCTGAAAAAAGAACGGAACCGTTCTCACCGGTTCATCAATTTCACCTGTTCAGTACCATCTCTACAATGGATCACAGAATTTCTTAGTGTGCAAATTTGTGTACACTATAGAAATGGTGGGCAGAACTCATTAGTAACCGGGTCTACCGCTCTCATTGGTGAGTTTTAGGCGGTTCTAAATTAAATTAAATTTTATTGGTCAAAGGTAAAAACGCGGGATTTCCTTGGATATATTGACGCATGCGCTGTTTCATGCATGTATGTTTTGGCGCGACAGTGGCGTTTCATTTTGTCTTATGTATGGTTGATTCGCGATATAAATTAAATATAATATCGTGTTATACGCGAGTGTTTAGTGTTTTTATGCGATGGAAGCAACGAATGCGAGTAGTGGTAATTCCAATCGTAAGCGACCGAATTTGAGAGGAGGAGAACTGAAAATGATCAAAAATGCCTCCTCCAAAATGATACGCCTATGGAATTTCGTTTCCTTCGCACCTCATCTCCCTGAGCCGTCTATGTGCTGGTGATGAATCACTCCACACTATTTCGGCACCAGGGTTACAAATTAAACATTTTGCATGAACGTATAAAAAATCTTGTGTGCAACTCGTACAAATAGTTATTTATGCAACAAGTACAAAAGTAAATGTTTATTGCACACGACGTGAAATTGTCCAACGAGGCCGGCGGGCCGAGTGGGACAACACGTCGAGTGCATTAAACACTTTGTACGAGTTGCACACAATGTTGTCTACGTTCATGCAAAAACCAAAAAATGTTTAATTTAGGTGGCATTAATGTCAGTGCAGTAGAATGACAGATGCGTGCAATCAAAATTTTATTCCGCTAGTGCAATAAAGAACCAGTTTTTGCATTAAATATAGTTCAATAAAGTTTTGTTTTTTGCATGAACGTAGAAAAATATATTAGTCTATGCACACTATTTATATTATTATATGTACATGTAAAAATGTATACATACGCACTTTTGTCCGTTTTGGAATGGTTGGAATCGTTAATTCCTTCATTTAAAGTTGGAACTCAAAAACCTCGACTTAAGTAGGTATAGGTTTATGTACTCGGTTTGCCTCAAAAACACAAAAACCTATATTTGTTCATACGAACAGATAATAATAATAATTTTCTATAATGACACCTCCAATAAATCGCAATCGAAATTCTGAGGGCACTTTTTAATAAATCACGTGGTAATCGCTAAAAATTATCACGCAGAATGATGGCAGCGACGATGATAGTATGATAGCCGTTATATGTATTCTGTACTCTTATTTCAATTGTACTTTTATTTCAAATAAATCAAATTCGCTATCGGCGCGCAACTTGCTCATGCGCTGTTGGAACGGCCTGGTGTGTGATTTAGCTTAGCCTGTAGTTTTGGCACAGCTTACGTTGTTATAGTAAGCTGTGCAACAGTATAACGGCCTGCTGGGCGTATGGAAATTAGACTTGTGCCTAAAATTTTGAAAATTTGTCTGGGTGATTTTATTTAACGTGCCTCGTTAATTCATATATTGTCATATGATAATTTAACATTTGCAATGTTAGAAGATAACTGCCGAGTTTTTTTTACTCTAATTTGAAGGAATGCAGCTTCAGTCCAATGATTTGGATTCTTTAAAAAGTTCCACCACCATTATATAAATTTTTCACTTTATCTAAACAAACTAATAAATCTTATCTAAAATTTATGTTACATATTTATATTATAAGAATTATGGCTCAATAGGGAACATTCCCATCTTTTTTGATTGCATAAAAATGTTCTACTATACTGAAAAATAAGATGTGCAAAATATGACGGCTTAATTCCCAATAATAAATTTGTTATAGATTATTAAAGTCTCGAGCGATCCCAACACTCGACCGCTTCTTTTCATAGTTCATTCGGGCGCTTTCCGGCGCAACACCTACCGGATATTGTGTGGCCGCGTCAATTTTATCGCTGTTTAGATCCTTCGTACTGATCGCGGGCAATTAGAATGTATATATATATATATATATATATATATATATATATATATATATATATATATATATATATATATATATAAATATATATATATATATATATATATATATATATATATATATATATATATATATATATATATATATATATATATATATATATATATATATATATATATATATATATATATATATATATATATATATATATATATATATATATATATATATATATATATATATATATATATATATATATATATATATATATATATATATATATATATATATATATATATATATATATATATATATATATATATATATATTTATATATATATATTTATATATATATTTATATATATATTTATATATATATAATATATATATATAATATATATTAATATATATATATATATATATTAATATATATATATATATATTAATATATATATATTTATATATATATATATATATATATATATATATATATATATATATATATATATATATATATATATATATATATATATACATATATATATATATATATATATATATATATATATATATATATATATATATATATATATATATATATATATATATATATATATATATAAGTAAACATGGGTTGATTAATACGCTAAGGAATCACAGATATTTGGGTTAGTTGTGCTATTGGAAAAATTTTTAGAAACTGGAAAACTTCAAATCCCATTTTCTTATAGGCAGTTATATTTTTTATTTTAAAGTTCTTTTAGAACTAACAGTTTAGAATGAGTAAAAGAATTATTACTCATTCTAAACAGTATATTAACAGTATAAATATGAATGGCAAAGCTAATATATATATATATATATATATATATATATATATATATATATATATATATATATATATACATATATATATATATATATATATATATATATATATATATATATATATATATATATATATTAGCTTTGCCATTATATATGTATATATATATACACATATATATATATATATATATATATATATATATATATATATATATATATATATATATATATATATATATATATATATATATATATATATATATATATATATATATATATATATATATATATATATATATATATATATATATATATATATATATACATTTAGGTATATATATATATATATACATTCATTTAGGTGTATATATATATATATATACACCTAAATGAGGAAACCGAGATCCATGTACTTCAGCTACAATTCGAGATCCACATCTATTAATAGAGATAAAAATATGCACAATGGGCAAACTGGGTTTTAATGGTATAATTTTCAAAAAATAGTAATATATATGATTTTTTTCTAAAAATGACGAATTTTATGTTTGATGTAATATGCACATTAATCGAACATTATGAGGTCCTTCCAAATAATAAGAATACGAGATCCCTTTTAATGTACACACAATATATATTGGTAGTACTATGGAAAACGAGATCATGCAGTGTTGCCTACTCTACGGATCTCACATTGTTTTTGTGTATAAACAGATATACTTGATTTAACTATAATGAGTATTTACGAACAATGAAACTGTTTTTTCAAAGAAAAATATTGAGAAGAGTTGTTACAGGTGTTATGAAAATCTAAAATAATACCAACTTTTAATACAAAAACTAGGATTCAATAAAATAAATGAGTGTTCTTTGGTGACAAGTGACAAAATATTGATGACAAAAATATTAACGTTTTTTCAAAATGTGATTATAGTTAATATAAGAATGATAACACTAAAATACAATCTTTTTTAATTCAGTGTTAAATAATAGTTTAAAAATAAATTTGACACTTGCATGTCAACATTGTCAACAGAATTGTGCGCGGGCTTATTGTTGCCGACGACGTACGTTCTTTCAACGCGACAATACCCGAGAAACCATCATATAATGAATTGCGGCCGCGAAAGCCATCACCAACGAATGTATATCCGTATTAATAAATAGAGGTAGGTATGTAGTTTTTTATATTTATTGAATGCTGAATGGTTAATTTCATGGGTACCTACACATTAAACGTATGTACGGAACATATACATATAAAATATACTAAGAGTGCAGTTCATTTTGAATAACGATATAATTTTGGGAGTTTTAAAACAAGCAGGCATTTTTATAACGAATTCCTTATTCAAAAATTCTAAAATTAGTTTCTTTTGGGGTCAATTTATCCCCAAATTGACTCTATATCATCAAGAAAATTAGACTACTGTAATATCAAGCGCAAATAATTAATAATAGTAAATAGAGATAATCCACCAGATCTTTTTTACAATCATTGATAAATATGTCGACAGCGGTTGGAATCAGTGCAAAAAAGCTACTAGTATTCTGAGGTCGGCTTTTAAAAATGGTACACATATTTTCAATTAATGCAATAGGGAACATTCCCATCTTTTTTTTATTGCATAAAAATGTTCTATCATACTGAAAAATAAGATACGCAAAATATGACGCCTTGATTCCCAATAATAAATTTGTTATAAATTATTAAAAATCTCGCGCCCGAACGAACCGTTCCAAACAGGACAAAGTCGTGACGCCTCTACAATTTACAAACGACGAGAAGACCGATTCGGTCGGCTACGGGAGATCCCAGCACTCGACCGCTTGTTTTGATAGTTCATTCGGCCTCTTTTCGGCGCAAGGCCTACCGAATATTGAAGACTGTGACGTCACAGCTCGTTTCGGGCGGCGTCAATTTTATCGGTGTTTGGATTCTTCATACTGATCGCGCGGAATTAGAAATCTTGTTTTGTTGTGAAGTACACATTTCATTACAATGTTACGCTATGTTTTTTAATATTATTTTTACATTTAAAATTTTAGTTATGTTCCCTATTATTATCAAATGAAAGTAATTTATTATTTTAATAAAGCATAATGTGGCAAGAAAGACATCAAGGGAATAACATTTTATATCCTAATAATAAAAAAATCAAACTTCATAAAGATATCAATCCTCATTTTTATATTGTTTTTAAAATAAGTAGTTGTTACGCTCTTTTGCTCTGGTGTCCGTCTCAGTTTCGTCTGCTTTATTTTTGATTTATTAGTATCATCTTTTGTGGTAGCCTCATCACCGTGATGTTTGACATACCTAGTTTATTTTGATCTTTCACCTTTATTATCTTTCGTGTTGATACTTCCGAAATATTAATTTCATTGCTGTATGTTCGAAATATGTGTACAGAGTAATTCAAATTTTAAATAAATATCTGAGGATCTCGGAAATCGAAAGAGATGAAAATGATACAATTATGGCAAAATTGAGTAAACATGGGTTGATTAATACGCTAAGGAATCACAGATATTTGGGTTAGTTGTGTTATTGGAAAAATTTTTAGAAACTGGAAAACTTCAAATCCCATTTTCTTATAGGCAGTTATATTTTTAATTTTAAAGTTCTTTTAGAACTAACAGTTTAGAATGAGTAAAAGAATTATTACTCATTCTAAACAGTATCTATTCTTCACTAAAATCTTCTCACTGTTCAGTTGCCATTTGCATAATTCTTGTTGTTCTGTTACTTCTTGACATGATACCTAGATCTAATTATTTACAACAATCGAACCATGAGAAATCACTGTACACTTGACTTTAAACAGTAGTGTTAGGTCCTTAACGTGGACAAGACCGTTAAAACAATTAAATTTGAAACCACGGCAAACCGCAAATTTCATCCGTCATATTAGTATATACTCGCACGCGTATGGCAGGCTTCGCACGTCGCGAGATCCAATTTTATATACCATTATAACTGTCGTTTAAAGCGAGATCCATATGCAATGTTGTCATATTTCCGGATCTCACATTCAAGGATATTTCTGATACATACGAATTTGACCGAAGCGCCAGCTGGGAGTATTGTAACAAAACTATAAATATTTATACTCGGGTAAAAATAAGGAAAGTGAGTACCGGATAAAAATGCCGTTTTTGATGTGTTTCCTCCCTAATGGTCGAGTGCACCGTATGTGTTAATCCTGGATTAGGTTTAAGCCTGACTTATTTTGACACATTTGCATGCAAATATGTCAAACTAAGTCAGGCTTAAACGTAATCCAGGATTAACACGTACGGTGCACTCGGCCATAACTAGCTTGAAAAACAGTTTGGTTCGTTCCCAGATCCGGGCTTTGGATCTCATGATCTCGGATTACGCAAGTATATACCAAAACGGATCTCCGTTTTCGCCGCAAGGAATATATATATATATATATATATATATATATATATATATATATATATATATATATATATATATATATATATATATATATATATATATATATATATATATATTAGCTTTGAAATTCTTTGCTATTCATATTTATTTTGTGAAAAGTAATCTTGGGTTTGTAGCATTTCATTACATAGAAATAAGCAAATAGACGAATAAGAAGGAAAACACACTTACCAGTGCTATATCTGGACACACATACGGAAGTGAACCACTATACACATGAAAACGAACCACTTAGAAGTTGTACAAGTTCTTTCACCTTTCTTGAGGATCTTCAGAGCAGTATACGATTTATTTCATTGATCATTTATATATATATATATATATATATATATATATATATATATATATATATATATATATATATATATATATATATATATATATCTGTAGTTTTTCGCGAATTGGGAATCTAGAAACGTTCGGAACGCACGATGTTTTGTGGAACTCACTTCTATCATGTGTCACAAATTAAGTCAATAAAGTTCTAACCTTATTTCTTAATTTTCTTCCAAAATGTTCTTGTTATATTAGTTTACTGATGTGTTAGATACTCAAGATTCATATTTCGCACGCAAAATATGGGTAATGAACAATCCCAGTTGCCTGGCGTAGACATAGAAGGAAAAGCAATAGAAGTGTCTGATTTTTGGTCACAACATTCAGCCAATATTGTAGATTGTGAAAACATTACAAACCTCACAGTTTTTATTGGGGAATTATTTGTTAATGGTGCCTTGTGGTCTTTGCAAACACCATTAGAAAAAAGTAGTAAGGTAAAACTTTAATCTAAACGAATATAATTAGTTATTGCTCAATTGTATACTTATATTTTAGAATTTAATGATATATCGTCACCCTTGCATTATAAAATACATTTCTTCCTGGCAGAAAAATTCAAAATTTTATTTAGCTGTCGAAGAAGTTAGACCACTATCCCATATTCTGCCCACACTTAATACATTACAAATATGTATAGGCTTGCATTCAATTTTAAAAGCTTTACATTTCTTACATGAAAAAGCGTCCGCATCTCATAACAATGTATGTATGTCATCTATATATGTTACGAAAGATGGAAGTTGGAAATTGGGTGGTATGGAATATCTCTGTAGATACAAAGATATTAATGGAGATTATTTAAGTAAAACGAGGACTAATAGATATAGTAAAGCAATTGATCCCAACGAACAGAAATTTATTCAGAACGAAAGAAAAGACTTTATTGATATATATGCATTTGGTATCCTAGCATGCGACATTTTAAAATTGAATAATGATGGTAAATATTTATGATAAGTCAAATGCATATGGTAAGTAGTAAACTGTTTTACGTACTTAATGTGTCTTTCTTTTTTAGATTCAATTCCCATGTTGTTAGTTTTCTATGAATATTGTAAAACTGAATTACAAAAGCCTCTTCTGCAAAGGCCAAAGTTTAGTTCTATATTGAGCCATGATTTATTCAATCATGAATTTATTACCATACATTCATTTTTGCTAGAATTGCCCTTAAAATCGGATGAGGAAAAAACAAGGTTCTTCAAAGGCTTAGGAGGAATATTAAAAAAATTTGACGAATTAGTAGTTGCTAGCCAGCTTAGTGGGTTACTATTATCTAGAATGGTTTTATTAAATAAAGCAGCAAAGGAGAATTTATTACATCTTCTTTTAACTCCACGATCTGGTACGTGTTTGTGAATCACTATCATTTTGCCTTTGTAGAGATGCAAAAGATGTAAGATGTATTCGGTATGATAAATTATGATGTGATGAAATCCAAAATACTCTATACTTTTTACAAATACCTATACCCTGGTTCCGAAATAGTGTGGAGTGTTTCATACATAATATCACACCACCATCACAATTGAACGGTCTGCCTATTTGCAATGGATCACAGAATTTCTTAGTGTGCAAATTTGTGTACACTCTAGAAATGGTGGGCAGAACTCCTCTAGTAACCGGGTCTACCGCCCCCATTGGTGAGTTTTAGGCGGTTCTTAATTAAATTAAATTTCATTGGTCAAAGGTAAAGACGCCGGATTTCCGTGGATATATTGACGCATGCGCTGTTCCTTGCATGTATGTTTTGGCGCGACAGTGGCGCTTCATTGTGTTTTATGTACGGTTGATTCGCAATATAAATTAATTATAATATTGTGTTATACGCGAGTGTTTAGTGTTTTTATTCGATGGAAGCGACGAATGCGAGTAGTAGTGGTTCTAAAACCAATAATTCAAATCGTAAGCGACCGAATTTGACAGGAGGAAAACTGGAAATGATAAAAAATGTATACGAAGGAATATTGGAATGGTATTCTGGAATCACTAAAACTGAGGCAGTTGATATATGCGCTTCGTTGACAAAAGTCTGTGTGAATAGTGTGTTTTGTGCAATTACAGATGAGGAACCCATTGCAAAAAAAATGATACGCCTATGGAATTCTGTGCCCTTCGCCCCTCATCTCCCTGAGCCGTCCATATCCTGGTGATGAATCACTCCACACTATTTTGGCATCAGGGTATAGTTGCTCAATACTCGAAACGTAATAATTAAGTATTTTCATATTTTTTCCATGTAACTAATTGATGATAGCTGATTAAGTATTTGGTATCAAATTTCGAAGTAAAAAAATCTAGTGCAGAAACTGCTATGTGTAATGATATAAGCATGTCGGGTGAGTAATGTAAAACAAGTGACTTAATAAACGAGTATAAAGTAATGAGTACTAGGTATATCTGAAAGGTTACAAGTACCGGACGGCAACTAAAACTTGCATCTCTATTTTTGTTTGGATGTTTTAACATTAGTTGCTAAAACGGGTTACTTAACCAGTGAGAAAATCAATGTATAACTTGAAATATGAAACTTTTGTAAGCAGACCAGTATGTAAACATTTTAAAATTATGAGTGCAAAATAGACCAGATTTTTTTTATATCACATGCTCATGCAATAGGTTGCAAAAGTATGGATAAATATAATACACCCAGTAACAGTCTACTAGTTTAGATGATAATGGATTTAGGTCCAAAATCTGGAACTGACAATATGCTGAGCCTCAAAGAAATATATTTAAAATATACCAAATAATGATATTTTTGTGTTCAGGGCTCAGGGTTGGCTACAGAAAATACAGTGAGAGGGTATATCCAAGCATTCTAGACCAGTGGTAGCATAAATTCCCGGTGAATGTATTATACATGGTAAATGATGAATATTCTTTCAGTGATTTTGACTTTATTCTTAACGAAAATATAGATGATGAAGAAGAAGAATGTTTTCAAGGGTATTAATCATAAACAATTATTTTGTTATGCAAATAAATGTGTATTATGTACAAAATCATTATTATAAAATTTTTTTAATAATGATTTTGTACATAATACACAGATATTAGCATAATAAAACAATGGTTTAAATATACATTCTTTTATCTTACCCTAATAAAATGCTGTTTTTATTTAATTTTCTACCGGCTACAGCAAATATAACGTGAGTATGATTAATTACCCAAAAAATTGAAGCATCGAATGAAAAATGTTGTGTTAATAGAAAATAATAATTAAAATGTCAAAAAAAGTAAAAAAAAAAAAAATGGGAATGTACTAAAATTAGGCATTCGCGGCTCTATTTGGCTTCGATGGCAAAAATAAATATGATATTCATGTCTAGAAGCCGAGATACTGAAGATATTGCAAGCGGGAGTCATTTTGAATGCGCAAATTCAGTTTTCACTGCGAGCGCACCGCACTTCTCCCACTCCTCTGCCGGCTCCAATTGCTACGCTGCGCGACCGCACTTTATTATGCAATTTCTAATACTAAAAATCAATGAATCTTATTGTAGTATTTTTTTATCGAAAATATGGTTATTTAACATTAAGGTGTGAAACTCGGGGCTCTACAACGTTTACTGCGCCTTCCAGATTTTTTTTTGTAAAAAAATTATCTTTGGTCTTAATGGTCATAGAATAGTTATTTATGCAACGAGTGCAAAAAGTAAACGTTTATACTAGTACTCGACGTGTTGTCCAACTCGGCCTGACGCCTCATTGGACTATTTCACGTCGCCTGCAAAACACTTTGTACAAGTTGCATACAATATTTTTTCTACGTTCATGCAAGAACCAAAAAAAATGATTAATTTAGGTGGCATGACATTAGGTGATATGTCATGATCTTTATGTCAAAACACTGTAGTAGAATGACCTATGAGTTCAATAAAGTTTTGTTTTTGCATGAACGTAGAAAGTTATATTTTTTTTGAATTTGTGAAAAAAAAAACTAGTAATTGATTCCCATAACTGCCATTTATATAAGAAATAGAAACTCATATTTACATTTAATTTCCTATACTCCCATTTTTTTTATCCAGGTAGGAATTTCTGCAAATTTACCATTGAGCTGTAACAGAATGTTTGGACTAGTATTCAAGTTTCCACAGCCCATCTGGGTTTTTATTGATTTTCCTTTTTTTTCTGTAAAAAATACAGGGTGGATTTCATACCTCTTTGGTGAATGTGTACACCTTCCTAATTCAAAAAAATATAAAATATTTTTATTTGCCAAAAACAGAAAAGAAGGAATCATTGAAGGTTGAAAAAGAATTATATACCAAAGTGCAACCCTACTATTTTTGTTATTTATTAACGGATTAAACAAATCAAGTATATTTTTCAAAATACTGTACCTAAGTACTTAGGTACAGTACCACTATTAATTTTTAAAAACTCAGATTGTATACCTACCTACTAAAGTACCAATTGAGGCAAATAAGCAACTTTTAGTAATTTTTTCCTTGTTATTCTTGAAGATACAGAATAGCTGCTCGTAGTTTCAAACAGTTATTATGACAT
Source organism: Tetropium fuscum (assembly GCA_964058915.1). NCBI lineage: Eukaryota > Metazoa > Arthropoda > Insecta > Coleoptera > Cerambycidae > Tetropium > Tetropium fuscum. The sequence goes on along the minus strand of CAXKVY010018577.1, from coordinate 36,633 downwards.
AATATAGGCGAGAAAATATTTAAATAATCTGTAAATAGTATGCACCAGTACTGAGTTAAACTGGATCCAATGTCAATAATATGTCTTAAAGAACTTTGGCTATAAATGATATCCTTGCGGTGCTCCCTAAATAACCTGTGTAAATTCTGAAATATGAGTTTTACCTTAACACTGTTTCTGGAGATACCACTAATAATAGCCCCAATTTTTTTATTGGTAAAATTTTTCAAAGTTTTACTGAAATTCCAAATGGGAGTTGTAGACTGCTCATAATAATTCACTCTGGCTCTTCATTCATCATAATATTTTTTCATTAATGCGAGAAAGTTTTTGTAGCAATGAGTATGATGCCTGTCTTTGAGGTTAGAAATTGCTGGTAAAACAATGTCTGTGTATTTTAACCCATGCCTTTTTCTAATCTCCAACACTTCATGATTTTTTTTGTCTGACTAAGTTTTGTCATTAAAAAATAATCACTTTTCCATTGTTACTCCAATTACTTTTTCACAAATAACACACTAACTTTTCACTATTAGACATCATAAACAAAATTTTAGTAGTAAATACGTTTTACACAATTATGTGGTATGATACAACTGAGAATGACAACTCCAAAATTTAGACTAGCAGCAACTTGGGGTACTGTAAGTCACGTGGTCTTATTCAAGCCAAAAGCCCCGCAGCGTTCTGGGACGCAGACAGATGCCGATATATGCTCTCTCTCACACTGCAACCTACCTATAGCACCTATATTTTTTGATATTTATTTTTAGTCATAAATAATATACTTTTAAAATTTCAGCGTGCCTCAATACATTTTTAAAATTTTTTTGCCAAATAATTTATCGAGCATCTGGCAAACTTTTATACCCGCTTGTTTATTTTTTACTCTTTAAATATTAAATTTTGACGCCTAAAAATTACAGAATGTCTCAAGAATATTTTTTCAAAAAAAATTCTCTTATTTGAAAATATAAGGGTTGATTTAGCCCCACTACCCTTCAGCCAGGTCTGCGGTTCTGTAATTAGGTATAATAGGATGTATTGAACAAGTTTTCATCGTGCCTCAAATACTTACTCAAAAATGTTTAAAACAGCTCTCGGACTAATACTACGAGCACATTACTAAAGTAGTAGTGTAGAAAATAATTTAATAAGATCTTATCCTGTATAATTGTACATATATTTTAGGCAGAGAGGAGCAATTAGATGGTTTATTTTCGGAGGATACTTTTAGAATATATCTGTCACCAAAATTGCTGGAAATCATCAGTGTCCGTGACGCTCAAATTCGATTACTGCTGCTGCATTATTTTCCAAAATTTATGCAAACTTTTACTAAAGAAGAATTGCTATCTTGCATTTTACCAGAGGTAAGCTAAGTATTATTTAATTTAAAGAATACTTAACCTGTTTTGTTACCTTTTTCTAATTGCATGCATTGATTGAGTTTTGTAAATCACAAATTTATATAAAGGTAAAGTAATTATCACAGGTATATCATACCATTCAGGGTGGCTAATAACATTTGATGCATGAACCATTTCAGGCACAAAAAGTTGAACCCTAAGTTTTTGTAATAATCTTCCCCAAGTTTGAGTTAAAGTCGAGGTATCAATATAAGTATATGATTATTTCCATTTTGTCAATTTGTTAAAAACTAAATGTGTTTCTTACACGTGTCACAATTTTACCAATGATCGATTGAATAATATCAGCCATATTTTTAAATATAAGATCGGGTTATGGCCAAGAAAGCCTTTCAACAACGTATATTAGTTACCTATCTAACATACATCTTGCTTCTTAGAATCTTGCTTCCAAAGAACCGTAAATAGCGTAATCAAAGTTAGTTATTACGAGGAAATCATGCCAAAATATTTGGACAGACAATATGACAGCAGATTTTAACAACCCAAAATTCTATCATAAAATTGTAATTTACAGGCACATTTCCCTATGAAACAGTCAACTATAGAACTGCAGTAGCATCAGGATACTGTAGTCTCTTCTCCTTCTACAATATCTGTTGTTGATTGTTCTGTTTACTGTGCAATTGAGCTGAGACGTTGCTATAAATGTACCATCATCGTGCTAATCAATGCTCGCGACAAACTCATATCTGTCCAAAATGTCCGTAACCTCACACTAGAAGTATGTCAATGCACAGAATTAAAATGCATTCATTGCTCAAATTTAAAAGTGATATAAATTATGTCTTCATATATAAAAAAACTTAAATAGTAATTAAGTAATTTTAAAGATAATATTCTCCATAAGAAATAGTACTCAATACAACCCATAATCAGTCAGTTTCTGTTAATGGTTCTAATAGCTCCTCATTTTCCTTGTATTATCAAAATGTGTACGGCTTAAGTACCAAAACCGCAGATTGATTTAACATTACATCAGTAATCAAAGAGTATCATGCATACACATTTACTGAGACCTTCTGTAACGAAAGCATTTGAGGCTCGGAATTGTTTAATCTTGATAAATTCCATGTTTTCAGAAGTGACCGCATTTTTACTGCTACAGGTATAGATAAAGGTGGGGTCTTGTTAGCCTTAAATAAAAAAGTCAATGCTATCCAAGTTGATATTGCCATTACTTGCGATAAACTCTCTAATATTAAACATGTTGATATCTTAGTAGTTAAAATTAACTACCACTGGCTTTATATTATAGTAGTCTACATCCTCCGACGTTGCAAGAATAAAGACTATGATCTCTATGATTGCTTAATGTCAATCTATCAGTTGTACGACTCAGATATTCTGTTAGTTGGTGACTGAACCTGAATATTTGAAGTGTTCTACCGAAAATACAGCAACTCCTAGATTAGAACTAACACCTTCAAAACTTCTATGGTTTGAAACAGTGTAATACTGTATGAAACCCGCAAGGCAGATTGCTAGATTTAGTATTAACCAATACAAATTGCACAGTGGATACGACTTCTGATGCTCTTCTTACAGAAGAGGGTTACCACCCTGCTTTTGTTGTTGAAATTATAGTAATTTCTATAAACCATAATTTCAAAAAAGCGAATTTTAAAGCACTTTATGAGGAAAATTCCAATACTGACTTTCCTTTTCTTAATACTTATAGCGATCCAAACACGGCAGTAGATGGTCTTAATGATACGCTGAACAATATTTTTGAACAAAATATTCCCAAAAAGAAAACTTGCTCTAAAATGTGTCCACCGTGGTTTAATGGCCAAATTATCTTTAAAATAAAACAAAAACGAAAAGCATTAAAAAAGTATAAAGCATGGTGACAAAGACATCATGTCTTGAATACTTTCAAAGATTTAAGATCTCAAATAATATTAGATATCAGCATGTCTCATAAGTTATATCAGAAGGTATACAGAAGGTTATAAGGTATACAGAATATAGAAAATAATGTAAAAACTAGACAAAAATGTTGTGGTCGTTTCTGAGTTCAAAAATGAATATTTCATCCATACCTTCAGTTATTACATACAATGACCAAACTATTGAAGATCCGCACGCAATATGTAATAGTTTTGCGAACTTTTTCTCTGAGTCCTATATACAGCCGAATGCTTCTCACCATATTTTACCATACCAAAATGCCAATACCATATATATTACAGGATTTACACAAGAAGACGTTCATACTGCGATAAGGAGAATTAAACCAAATTTAACTATGGGGCCCAACTTAATACCGGCGACTTTCCGGAATACCGGAAACTTAATACTTTCTGATTAGAGATTGTGCATCTGTTTTTACTACTCCACTAACAATAATTTTTTACCTAATACTAAAAACATGTTTCTCCAATTCTTCGAAATTGAAACGGGTATGTCCAGTTCATAAAAAAGGCAATAAGAATGAACTATGCCCTGGTACCGAAATAGTGTGGAGTGATTCATCACCAGCATATGGCTCAGGGAGATGAGGGGCGAAGGGAACAAAATTCCGTAGGCGTATCATTTTTTTTGCAATGGGTTCCTGATCTGTAATTGCACAAAACACACTATTCACACAGACTTTTGTCAATGAAGCGCATATATCAACTGCCTCAGTTTTAGTGATTACAGAATACCGTTCCAATATCCCTTCGTATATATTTTTCCTCATTTCCAGTTCTCCTCCTGTCAAATTCGGTCGCTTACGATTGGAATTATTGATTTTAGAACCACTACTACTCACATTCGTCGCTTCCATCGCATAAAAACACTCGCGCATAACACAATATTATAATTAATTTATATCGCGAATCAACCGTACATAAGACACAATGAAGTGCCCCTTTTGCGCCAAAACATATATGCATGAAACAGCGCATGCGTCAATATATCCATGGATATCCGGCGTCTTTACCTTTGACCAATGAAATATAATTTAATTTAGAACCGCCTAAAACTCACCAATGAGAGCGGTAGACCCGGTTACTAATGAGTTCTGCCCACCATTTCTATAGTGTACACAGATTTGCACACTAAGAAATTCTGTGATCCATTGCAAATAGGCAGACCGTTCAATTGTGATGGTGGCGTGATATTATGTATGAATCACTCCACACTATTTCGGAACCAGGGATAGCTAATTATAGACCGATAACCATAATCTGTAACTTCTCTAAGATCGTGGAAATTTTACTGCACAATGTACTGTACAGTTCCGTGTATGGTATGGTTTCTTTCAAGCTTCCACAGTTTTATGAAAGGAGGTTCAACAACAACGAATCTTGTCCACAAGATCCAATTTATTAGTGAGAAATTAGACCAGTTGAGTCGGGTTGATGTAATCTACACCGACTTAACTAAAGCTTTAGACATACTTGGCCACGTTACCCAGTTGACTAAGTTGAATATTTTTGGCTATCTAATCTTTGGCTATCTTATATCTAATCCACTGATACAACTTTTCTATTCATACTTGCCAGATACCAATTTGTGCAGTACCGTAGTTACAAGTCTGATGAGAAATTTCAGCAGATCCCTGGAGTGCCACAAGGTTCATCGCGTGGGCTCCTTCTCTTCGTCATGTTTGTAAATGACATTGTGTCTGACTTGCACGTACATTATTTAATTTATGCAGATGATCTGAAATTATTGTATGAAGTAAATACATCTAGTGACTGTGACGTATTACAAAACTTCCTTAACTTCAAAACTTCTTTAACCACTTGCCATTAAACGCATCTAAATGCAATATAATGACATTCTGTAGGAAAAAGAATCCACTTATTTTCAACTATAAATTAAATCTATCTCTTCCGAGACCTGACTACATAAAAGACTTTCACGTAATATTTGATTCCAAATTAACTTTTTTAAAACACATTGAAACCATAACATCATCTGCATTTAAAAGTTTAGGATTTGCCATACGCAATTCTAAAGTATTTACTAATATATCCACTCTTAGATTGTTGTATATATCCTTTGTACGTTCTAAACTTGAAAATTCATCGATAGTCTGGAGCACAATCTACATAACTCATGTAACTGCTTTGGAAAAAATAAAAAGACGATTTTTAGTCTGCCTTGTATTTGATAGATGGCGTTTATGCTCAAGTGGGATATCCTCACAATTTGTTACTGTCGGGACTCTCGGGGAATTATAAATATTATCTAGATAAAGGTTCCCAGAATCTCAGCAAGGAGTAACAACAATCTAAATCTTCCTACTGCAGTATCAATGTCCTAATAGCATCTCCCCTTGTATCCCTTGTATCAAATGATTTGGCAGTATTGTAATATATAGAACACAGGGTTGATATATTTTGTAGCACCATTCAACAAATTAAAAATACATAATATATGTTGTAATTGTTGTTATATATACTTAATTACTTAATATTATATTTATGGTAATCATATTGTTTTCCGTATCCTGTAATGCTATCTAGCTACAATAAAATAATGAAAATTTATTTTTAGCTGTTAGTAGGAATTAAGGACACCAACGACCATTTAGTTGCTGTGACATTAAGGACATTAGCAGATCTAGTTCCAGTACTAGGAGCAACTACTGTAATTGGAGGAAAACGTGCTAAATTATTTAATGATGGCAGACCAACGACTCATTCAGTTAGAAAATCTTTAAGAAATTTAAAACGTGCGTCTATCCAACATACTTCAGCTACACCTGATATTTTACATGATGACATGAGTATCAGTAACTTAGGTGTGATTACAAATAATTTGATTGAACTACCAGAAAGACCTAGACCCGACGGAGAAGAAGGTGAATCTACTGAAGAAATTGAACAATCAATTGACGAGGATTTGGAGAATTGGGAAGATTGGGATTTAAATGAAGATAATCATAATTCGAATATAACAAATAACATTGTAGAAAATAATATACAGTTAACGCAAGACATGCCAGATGTTATAATTCATAACATGGATGAAAGTATTGTCACAGAGAATAATGGGCTCAGAAGAAACTCTGTAAGATCAAAAAGAATAATACCTGATATTTCAGAGCTTGATATAAAAAATCAGGTAGATACTAGTCAGAGTAATGACGATTTTGACTTCTTTCAGGATATGGAACCTGTAATAGATAGCTCTAACAAGTTTTTAATCAAGGAAAATAAATGTGATATTACTGTAGACCTTGATAAAGAAGTTAGCAGTAAGCTTGCATTAAATACAAATGACGTCCATGAAGAGGGTTGGGGCGATGATGATTGGGAATAATAATTCACATTCTCTATCCTCATGATGTTTATTGTATATTGTTCAAATATTTTAAATTGTGTATATATCATGAATTATTATTTATCATTATATATATTAAAAATAATAATTGCTTTTTTTATGGTTCAACATTAGGAATCAGCATTTACAAAGACATAATTTAACGATTCAAATATAGTTTGCAAATGACAAAGATATAAGGGTAGTTACTCAAAATATACCTACATTTTGTATTTAAAATTTTTATTCAATACTTGTTTATAAATAAATGGAATAGGATCAAATATTGCTTTAAATTCCACAACCTGAACCATACGTTTTATCCCAGGCTATATACTGCTCCAAATCTTTTGGGGACACACTTGATTTTATCCTGTTAAACGCTTTTCTAAAATCATCCATTATAAGTGGCCGTACCTGTCATCAAATAAATATTTTACTTATAATATTTAAAAAATAGATGTTTACCAAATGGTGTACTGTCAAAAATGTACCAAAATCTGATTCCCTAACCAAGTAAGCATCAGTGGTATAAGATGGTGCTTAAGGGCAGGATTTAATAATTATACAAAATATGCATCTGGGTTTGCAGAATAAATTGTAGGCGGCTATGAGCTATTGACATTACCATTCATATAATATACCCTCGAGCTATGTATAAATACATACATAGAAATATAATTAAAATTTAATATTTATATTAGGTAGATATTTCATTTTTAATTTTTCCACTATTTTAGTCTTTGATGGTTTTAAAATACAGGTAGGATATTAAATTAAAACGACAAATTGACACAATAATTTTGTAATTTTGGATCAAAATTAAATCATAATATTATAGACATTACCTTAGATAATTCTAAGGTCACATAGCTTGCTATTATCACAAGGAAAAACCATATTCTGAGTCCATGTCATCTTTCCATAAAGTGTTCCGTATTTTAAAGATTGCTTCATTTTGTTAATTTTTGTACAGCTCTCGGTAGGCCTGTAGCTAAGGGGGGGGGGGCAATGGCCGACCTTTTATGTGCTGCATGCTTACCAATCGCCTAGCTAAAATTTTTGACCTATGTACACTAAATACACAGACACAAAAAATAACACATCACCAAAAATCATGCTCAATTTCAAAGTTGATTTTCTCGCAAACCGATAAATCGATTTTGATCTTTTTTTTTTAAATGTAGCTTTTTTCTTTGGTAATTGCACTGTGATAGAATGTTTTATTCATATTTCAGTTTTAGGCTTATATAGGGTGTAATAATGAGAATTTTTTACGTTAAATTTGAGACACCCTGTAACATTAGCAACAATAATGGATGCATAATGAAATCATACTGTAGCCTCATGTTTTCTGAAAATTTTGTTTTTTAAATTTCTGTGAAGTGTAATATCAAAGAAAATACACACTTTTATACCAGAACATGTTTTTTTTTTCAATAAATCACAATTTTACTGGATACTTATTTGGTTTAACAAACAAAGTAGTATATGATAAATCAACAATATCAGCAAATTTCAGTTTTTGCCAATTCCTTAATGCCCGAGTGCACCGATTGTACGTTAAGTTGGGCTTAGTTAAGTCAACTTAAAATATTAAGTCAGGATTATTTTTAATTCAAATGCACCGTTAAAAATTCATAAAGACTTGACTAAGTCCAGTAAAATGGGGCAACGTTGCCTTTTAAGTCGAACGCCTAGTGACTTTTTGGTTATTTTGTTGAAAACATTTGTGAAAATTGACATCAAAATAATTTCAATTTGAATATTCGAAGGCAGGTATTTAATTTTGCATCAATATATCTTCTCTCTGTATGGTCGAAGATCGTAATATCATTATACATTATAAAGATACAACTTTAATATCTCCATTTATCCAGGAAATCATGGTAGATGAAAGTAAGAAGCAAACTTATTGTTCAAACTTTACTCCTGAGAAAAAATATCTCTTATTTTTAATTGCAGAATAAAAACACGAAATTGAAAATATAAAGATTGATGGTATTACATCTGAGTAGAAAAATAGGGCGTGGGTAGAAATGGCTACAGTTTTTAATACGAGGTCTCCAAATCTGGTTAAAAGGCCAAAGGAAAATTCACTAAAACGGTTTTAACGGTTTAAAAAGCAAAAAAATTTTGAGGCAAAAAATTACCGATGAAAGGAAATCTAGATACATGACCAGTGGTGACCCTGCTTATGTAGAGATTTTCTAAATGACGATTTTCTAATTAATTTCATAATTAACGCCAAAATTAATTGTTGTACCTATATATATGGTTTATCAAATCCAAATGATGTTATGTTGTCTGTACCAAAGACCCAGAGGAGTATGCATTGTCCTGTATAAATATATAAAATATGTTTTTATTAATTAAATTCCCTCATTTTAAATCTTGCTTTAATTCTGCTATTGTTAAAGATGGTGGGTATTATCATGAATCATGAGCGCTACCGGGCCAACTTGCCACAATATCTCTAATTTTTAAATCACTGTCCCCTATGACATGGACATTTATTGAAAAAAATGTGCTATAGGAAAAGCATAAAATACGTAATAATGCCTAAAATGTTTTTTTTAAATAATTAAACATAACCTATTTGTGACTAGACTTTTAGCCATTATTTATTTATGTACCTATCGTCTTAAATTGAATAATTAAGTTCCTAATTTCTGATTTGTTTTTTGGTAAAAATGGAATGTGTTAGAAAGAATATGACTCGTGGTGAATGTGTTCAAGCAACGTTACATAACGAAGGAGTAAGTTACAACGCCATTGGTTTGAGATTAGGATTTGCACATACAAGTTCTCGTGATGTATCTCGTGTTCATCCGAACGGGCAATTTTTAACTTTCCCTTTGGCCTTAAAATCAATAACAAAATTTCACACAAACTGGTCATACAATTTATTATAGTACATTATATGTACTAGCTTTTTCTCTTTCCCTTATTAGACATTTAATATTATATGTAACCCATGGTAACTTTTTTCTTGATCTTAATGTACTTGTTTTAAGAGGAGCATGTACGACAAATATATCAATGACTTTTTCATTGACTAATTTTAGCCTCTTATCTATATCGTCTGTCATGTAAATATCACTTCAATTAGTTCTTTCGGCATCCCTGTTTTAAGTTTTCAATTTCCATATTTCTGTAATCTCGGTATGTTTTTACAGTATCCACCTTTCTATCTCTTTCCACATTTCCAAACAAAAGATTAGATTACGATCACATCCTATGTCGGACATGTCAACACTTCCCGATTCTATAACGTTCATTGTTATGTCCATAATTATTAAATCAATCAGAGTATTTATGGTTCCGTTATTCTAGTGGGTTCCGTACATATCTGCAATATGTTTGTGAGAGGCTGTGTGGAAGGTACATTTTTTAGCATATCTAAAAAACTTAGACATAAGAGATCTGATGTTTATGTGTGCTATTTTTATACTTGTATTTATGCTATTTCCATCAATATTTTTATCTATAAAAAATCAGTTTTACTACTTCTCTTTATCTCAAGGTTCCTTACGATATGCTGGACACTACTTACTCCATGTATAGTTATGATAATCCACGTGTTCCATGTTAAGTTTTTCAACTGCATATTTACAGTTTACACAAATCACCTCATTATCTACAGCATCATACTCATTTCTTTTATGTGACCCTCCACATTTAGGACAGACCGTTTGTTTATTACACTGTTTTGCAAGGTGATTAAAGCCGCAGCATTTGTTGCGCATGTTTGTTTGTTGTTTAAAACATCAATTGCATCATAAACTGCACATTTATCCCATCTAATATTTATTGCTCGAATTTTCATTATTTTATCATAACTTTCGCCATCCATTTGTATATATGAAAAATAACCTACTCTTTTTTCTACTTTGACTTTGACATGTATAAATTGTTCTGCTGCAGCTACTTTGTTTTTACATTCAATTATTACTCCTCTGTTCCTTGAGTTTTTCATACATGACACAGCTATTTTCCTAGGGTTGAAAGAGCTTTTTACTTCCTTCCTTGTCTCATCATTATTCTGACGCATTTTTAGGTTTTATTATTACAACTGGATCAGCTTTCTTTTTCTTTGCTTTTTCTGAGTATGTTTCTAAGATGTCTTCTTGATTCTTTATTACCTTGTTAATCCCACAATTAATTTCATTATTTCTAGTATTTATAGCAACTGAGAAGGCTTTAAATATTTTTTCCATAACTTACAATAATGCTTCCTTGTTCTTCTATATTATTTTTCTGAGTCTTAAGGTCATTTTGAAGATCATTTAATTTGTTGATTACTCCAGTAGTTTAAGTAGAATTTTCATTTACTTAATTGTTTTCAAATTTATGTTTACATTCCACACGTAAAAATGTTACAACTGTTTTTTCAACGTGACAGCTCTCACTTCAGAGGCGGTGAGGTCGGTACATTTTTGGAATTGAGTTATTTCACATCGATCACATGATATTAAGTCAATGTCATTTTCTTTACAATTACTACAAGTAGTCATTTTAGTAGAAAATTTGCAATGTTGATCATTAAAATATCTTAAGTCCTGCCCTGTTCTATTTTAAATGATAAAATGAGGAACAATAATGCCAGCAAAAAACTGATATGCAAAAAACGAACTCTGGTATTCAAAGTAGCGACTGGTCTGTTAAAGTTTTATGCATATATATATATATATATATATATATATATATATATATATATATATATATATATATATATATATATATATATATATATATATATATACTAGCTTTGAAATTCTTTGCTATTCGTATTTGTTTTGTGAAAAGTAATCTTGGGTTTGTAGCATTTCATTACATAGAAATAAGCAAATAGACGAATAAGGAGGAAAACACACTTACCAGTGCTATATCTGGACACACATACGGAAATGAACCACTATACACACGAAAACGAACCACTTAGAAGTTGTACAAGTTCTTTCACCTTTCTTGAGGATCTTCAGAGCAGTATACGATTTATTTCATTGATCATTTATACTTGAATTTAAAATATTAATACTTCAACATTTGCAGTGACGTTTTATGACATTAGTTTTTGACGGAACTCAAATTCTTAGAATACACAAACCTAGTCTACTATTTATATTTGTTCTATTTGAACATATTATATATAAAAGCATTAGGCATACAGTTATCCAGAAGATGTTAAACTTTAAAATGCATAAAATCTTGTTGAACCTATTGAAAAACAACTACTTTTTCCAACTATATGCGGGAAAATATTGAATTACATATACAATAGAGTTCTGAAGCATTCAAAGAGGGAGTGATACAGAAATTGCTTGCTTAGTCAAAACTAAAATCATTTGTTGGTTGTATGTATTAATTGTTTCTTCGAAAATTCGAAAAAAATCCAATTTTCACCCTGGATATATTTATTAGCTTTGAAATTCTTTGCTATTCGTATTTGTTTTGTGAAAAGTAATCTTGGGTTTGTAGCATTTCATTACATAGAAATAAGCAAATAGACGAATAAGGAGGAAAACACACTTACCAGTGCTATATCTGGACACACATACGGAAATGAACCACTATACACACGAAAACGAACCACTTAGAAGTTGTACAAGTTCTTTCACCTTTCTTGAGGATCTTCAGAGCAGTATACGATTTATTTCATTCATCATTTATACTTGAATTTAAAATATTAATACTTCAACACTTGCAGTGAAGTTTTATGACATTAGTTTTTGACGGAACTCAAATTCTTAGAATACATATATATATATATATATATATATATATATATATATATATATATATATATATATATATATATATATATATATATATATATATATATATATATATATATATATATATATATATATATATATATATATATATATATATATATATATATATATATATATATATATATATATATATATTATAATAGATATGTCACTAATTATTATTGCACAAATAAACAAAGTCTTTCACGAGAAACTTCTACTCACATCAATTAGGGGCTTTACCACCAGTTCACCACTACCACCACCAGTTAAAAAAAACGTAATTTATATGTCTTTTTATCTACTTAAAATCTCAAAAAACCGTAGAAGGTAAATACAATGAACTGATCAACACAGCTACACCAAACACACTTTACGTTTCATTGCATTTCCTACAATGAGTATTATTATTGCTACTTAGAAAATCTGCATTTCCCTTAGTCTCACCTTCTATTCTCATTTAAATACAGCCATAAAATCTCTTATTTTATACCGAAAAATTATTTTTTTGACGCATATCCTGAGGATCGGCAGCCCACAGCACCTTTCACAGCCAAAATAAAACACAAGAATAAATATATGTTTCAATCTTAGACAATCAGCAAATCCTTACGATTATATAAATCCTACCCTTAAAACGGATCCAATTCAGTTCTAACCATCACCTATAGCTAATGCTAACATGTTTAATATAATGAAACACACCTACAGAAAGGGCTTTTTTGTGTTAAAAAAAATTGTTTTTGTTTTTTGTTCACATTGAAGGTTCTGACACATCTCGAAATATTATATTTTAAAAGGGAAATTAGTCTCACCTCTGTAGCTTGAATTTTTTCAATTAAGCTCATGTCGATAGATCTGATAGGCCCTAATGAGGCCTCTGAGCATAAGTTTCTAATATCTGCTCCTGAATACCCATCAGACATAGTAGCAATTTCGTTTAAATTATCTTCTGTTAAAGCGTGCTTTTCTTCACATATGAGTTTTTTAACCAACTGTAATCGAGCCTAAAGAAGAAAATATAATAATGTGTAACCAATGCGAAAATTGTATTTGCTGGTCATACTGTTGTACTAAAAAAAGAACTGTTCGGGAGAACTTCCTCTACACTTCAATTTTGAAGAAATAATGGATATATTTGCAATTGTAGTACATATTTTTTTTATTATTGTGCTACATGCTCTGTGAAGTTAAATAAAAATAATTAATATACCTGTTGCCCTACTTAATCTTACATTATACAAGTTCAGTTAATTTTAACCTTAGAAATTTTTTATTTATTAACCAAGTATCCCATTTATTTTTGTGCAAGAAAAATATTTAATAGCAATATTTATATTACGCATGCCAAGGAACTAATGTTGTGATTTATATGGTGATATATAAAACACTGGCTAATATTGCATAATATTTTTAATATTTACCTCGAATTCTGGTAAAGGAATATATAACTTCCTCACAAAACGCCTCCTTGCAGCTTCATCCAATTCTTGCGGTCGGTTTGTAGCACCAATAACAAGAATTCGTTCTTCATTATCTGTTGTAGCACCATCTAACTCAACAAGAAATTCAGTTTTGATTCGGCGGGAGCTCTCATGTTCTGTGTCGTTTCTTTGAGATAGCAGGGAATCTATTTCATCAATGAATATTACCTAAAATAATACGAGGATCTAGAGTAGGTATGTAAAAATCGTTTTACAGTTGGCAATTCCACTTGCAATATGCACTAGTCCCACGCACAAAAGCATATGAGATTCAGTTAATTATTTCCAGCAATTATCTTCAACCTGCAAGACATTGAATTAAACAGGTTCTGTGTGATATTTATTGCAAGTTCGGCTGTAATTCTGCTGGATAACTTAAGCCATAGTATTTTGTTGCCAAATTAGGCAAAATGTACTAGAAACTTACTACTTTTTTATTGTTAGAATTATAATATAAATAGTCAATGTTGTTGTTGTGATAATAACGGCAAATAGTATTAAAGACACTCGCAAGCAGTTGAAAGTAAATGATTCTTATAATTTTTTTTGTTGTTATTTTAGTATCATGTAATTGTAGGGTTATCAGATCAAAACTTGTCCACCCAGGCCGGACAAACTCCATCCATCATATTTTTTTTAGCAAAGTAACAATTTTCTCATTATGTACTGTTTCCGATCGACCTTTTTCTTTTTGAGAAAAATAATAATAATGCCCCGTTCTCCAAGGTCGCGGGAATTTGAACGAACGTAAAGGTAATTACAAAATGAAATTTAATTATATCAATAAAAAAAAATAGAAAAAAATAAATGTTGGGCAACGAGATTGAACAGGTCGCTGGTCCTGACTAGCTGTAGCGGAGAGATATGGTCGTGAAATCGAAGGCCGTTGCGATACAAATAAGTTCGGTTTGTGGAATAACACTATTCTTACCTACGCCGGCTTTTACTGCAAAAACACTAAGGCAGGCTGCTTACGTTCACTAAAATATTAAATAATAATCCGCCGGCTAAGCGGATTAAGGACAAATAAAAACGAAGATTTTTATTTTATTTGATGCAAATTAATTAATCAACAAGTTTCTAACGTTAAGTTCCAGAGGAAAACAATATTAATCATAAAAGCACGATTCAAGAGGCGATGTCACTGTCACTCAAAAAATGCGCGGAGTCCCTGATTTTTCAGGCAGCCGCGGTTCCGCTTTTTGTTGGTCGGCGTCACACGTTAATATATATCGAAAATCGCATTACCCATAGCTTGCATTTCGCTGTCCAATCTATTGCGGTATGTAACACTACTGAATGATGATTATTTTGCAATTATGCCATTTTCATTTTACTAATAAAACAAGACCAAAAAAATATTTTATTTAAACTAATAAAGTAAAACAAGTTACAACACAAAAAGAACTTAAGCATTTTACAGGTACTTTTTGCCGCTTTGTATTTTCTTTAAAAGAGTACAAAATCGTAAAACTCCAAACAGCTCATATTTGTTAAATTATAAGTAGGCATAAGTATTCCTTTCACAGAAGATAAAATCAGCCGATTTCTCACTTTGGTGCACTGGGCAGCAAAAATAGGCCAATCAAATAGTACAGTAGAAAAGATAAAATTGCAAACTAACAGCTTCTGATTTGTTTTATATGTTGTTAGGACCACTACCAGTGGTGTATATCCAAGTTTGCAACTTCGAAAGACTTGTGTTCTTTGTAGCACTCGAAAAATCGCGAAATTTAACAACAAACGCATAGTCTAGAAGATATAATGAAAAAAGTATGCGTTTGTTCATAAAACATGTTATTACGCATTTAAAATAGATTAAATTTGCTATAATTTGAAACAAGAACCAGCTCTGTAGGTATAATAGCTACCAAGATACAGCCCTCCAAAAATTGACATTTTTTCCAAAAAAGTGAAATTTTAAAATTTGGTCAACTTTCGTCCCTGAAATCGGAGAAAATTTCATGAGTAAAGTCATAAGGGAAGATGTTCTAGCGAATGTAATTAGCTTTAATTTAAGCACAGAACGACGTCCGTAGGTCTGATAGTTTCCTCACAATGCTTAAAAATCCAAAAAATGTCCAATTATAATGTACTTAGATTTTAACTACTTCACGCACTGCAAATTTACTTTATTTCTTATTTAGACAAATTTTACTGTAATATGTGTAACATATACAGATTGTACATATAACCTGCAACACGGTGCAGTCACACAAATAACAAGTTATTTTAATTTCTTCATGCACTGCAAATTTACTTTATTTCATATCTGCTTAGACAAATTTTACTATAATGCAAAACACATACCGATGTGATACATATAACCGGCAACATGGTACAGGCACACAAATAACAAGTTATTTTAATTTCATCACACACTGCAAATTTACTTGATGTCACATCAGCGAAGTTAGATTCTGGATTTTTAATTTATTTTTTTGTGCAAAAATCAGAACTAGCCGTTAGTATGAAATTTCAATGTATAGGCAAGCGATTGGCACACTGACGCCGTGCTGCTTTATTCTGCTAAATGTGAATTTACAATTTATACTGTTGAATTTATCGACGGTCTATAAAGAACTAACTTTTTTAAAACTAATTTAATATTTCGTATGTTGCATTATTTCTTTATCAACTACTTTAAACTCCCGACATTTATGAAAAATCCGCCCGAACCCATCCGGTGGTAGTAAAAATCAGAACAAGTCTGGATTAATCCGGACGCCTGGTAAACCTATGTAATTGTGCCTTTTGACAGTGCAGAGACTTATGAATTTCAAGGTAATATGAAGGTAAAACTTGAATGTTGTTGACCAAGAACCAGTCCCACAATACTCTGCAGTTGTGAATTGGGCAATTGTCCTGTTGCTACAGTTGTCTGGCTACAATTGCTGAACAGATGGTAACATAATGTTTTACAGTAAATGTCTATAATGTTCGTCATTTAGCCTTCCTTCCATATGCCAGCAGACTCCTGGACTGTCCGCGCTTACCCAAGCCACATATTAACGTTCGGTATATCGTTCTTTGTACTGCAAATTTCTTGGTCTATACACACGAATTGACCCATCGTGGCATTACGAACATTTTTCCGTTGGAGAAAATCACATTAAACAAAAATCCTCATCTCTGTCAACATAATTGTGGCAAAGAGCAGGCTTGCTTCTTTGGTGCGGTCAGATAACCAAGGCTTTTAAAGTAGCTGCATAATTACTTATATCGTTTTGTTTAATTCGGCATCTAGCTGTCCACAAGGAAGCAGGAAACTGCGTACTGTGACAAGCTGTTGCAGCTGTATCAAAGGGGTTTCTTCTTAACCAATTTTTCATTTCTTTATCTTGAATCAAATTGCTTCTTCTTGTAGCTCCTTCCCCATGATGGTATGCTAAATCCTCACCTTGCAACCATGTTCCTTTCCATGTAAATCCGCAACTTTTGATAACTTGGTAAAGGTTGGCAATAGCACTTAAAGACAACACTAAAATAATTTACGATGCGTGTCTTTTCCGCATCTGTAAGCTTCACCATGGTTTAAAATAATGAAATAGAGATAAATTTAACAGAAGTTACTTTTAACACATCAAATTAATAAATTTAGGCATTACACATCACTTCAAAAATTTAAAGCCACAATTGCAATGAAGTAAATAAAATCATTTACTCTCAACTGCTCACCACTGAACAATTTATTTTTGCAGTGCTGGCATTTTTGTAAGAGTAAAGAGTTGGACTGTAAAAGCATACCCAGCAACATAAAGTCTTGCTGCTCTAGTATTACAAGAATTTCCAACTGTAAAGCGGCTTTAATTTGTAGAGCAACAGAGCCCATGAAATATACTACAGTGCAACCTACTTAATCCGAACACAGGCTAATCCGAATGGACATATCACAAAGTGATAGTCCGAACGCACTCTCGGTAATCCGAATGCTGCTAAGAAAAAACCCGTAGCCACTCGAATTGCCAGCAGTATGTATCGCCATGATAAGAATCTAGTCATTGCGTCATCACTGGTAATCATATGGCATAGCCGTGCCACGACGTTCGGGCCTATTTCCGTTTGGTAAAAACAGTGCGCATACAACAAAGACAGCAGCAGATTGCAATGTCTGTGATAAAATCAATTATGTAGTGATTTGTAGTCGTAGTGACTACATCAACACACGTAATATACATGAATATATATATTATCTATATATACATTATATTTTTATTGTATATTCTTTAAGCCGTACATTTCGATAAGCTGAACACGGACTGGCAGTGAGGTGTTTGGATTAAAGAGGTTTCACTGTATTACTATTATTTAGCGATACTAGTTCATCAACCAACAGCAGTTAATGATCAGTAGTAATAGATCAGTCAGCCAACAATACCTTTGTATATCATGAAATATAATTTTATTAATAAATTTTGCAACCAAGTCCGAATAAATACATAATATGTTATTAATTGTAATATTTATATACTTACCCATATTCCATGATATACAATATATTGTGTATGCGCCATTGTCAGTGTTTACTAATAACTACTATCAGTTGATTAACCAGTATAATTAAACAATGCCTTTTACTTATTTGATATACATACAGCGGGCTGGTGTACACGTGCTACCGTAAATAGAGCTCTAACCATTTTTTCTCCATCTCCAACCCATTTTGAAGTAAGTGAAGAAGAACTTATGCTAAAGAAAGTAGACTTACTTTGTGAAGCTACACATTTACCTAAAATTTTGATAAATATTAGCATACACCTGCTAGTGGAATTTAATTATCATATCGTAATAATATGAGCACTCCAAGAATCTAATTCTCAATCACATGAAATAATATTCGTTTACTAACCGAGTCAACTCTACCTGTGTTTGTAAACATGGATATTAGACCGGGAGATGATGCCAGTATAGGGTCTCTGATTTCACACAGCATGTCTTTTGAGGGAGGGAAAGTGTACCTTGAGATAACAAAGAAAAGCGGATACTAGCCTGGACGCTTACTACTCTGGACGCTTTCCACTCATATGGAAAATTGCATTTGCAACTTTTTGTTATACTTGCACAAAACTTTTGTGTTATTCTCTGATTAAGCAATGGGTTTTACGACACAAACTTTTATTCTTTTTAACAACATGCAGCAAGAAAACGCGAAAAATTTAATTTTTTTATTGCTAGTTCACGTGACCACCCGAGCTCTTTAGAACTCTGCAAATCGCATGTCTATAATTATTAAGACTTATAATATCAGAGAAAAACACAAAAGTTTGGTGCAAGTTGCAAACCTGATTTTCTTTATTATCCCAAGGTACTTTCACTCCCCCAAAAGGCATGCTGTATGAAATTGGAGACCTACAAATGTCATCATCTCCCGGTCCATATGGGCAACCTGATAGTCGAGTTGAGTTAACTATTTGTAACCCTATTCCGATTATTCAGAAGCAGTCATCATAACCCCATATCAGATTCTGTCATATCAGATTAGATTGAATGTCTTCGTAAATTTTAATGTTTAAATACGAAATGGAAATTAAATAGATGAAACATCTGTGATATTTATAGGTTAATATCGGTAATAAATAATATTTTTTAAGCATTAGCCTTTTTTATTTAATAATAGGCAGCTTATAAATTATAATTTTATTATCACTTTCATCATCAACATATTGCTGAATAATCAACCCCAACATTGCCAATGTATTTCATATTGCATATTTATAGTAGTAAAGCAATAAACTAATAAAGTAACCAACAATTTATAAATGTTCGAGGTGTGACAATCACAGATTTTACGCAATCAACAGTTATGGCCTTTAAAAAAAATTATTGTCTATTTGAGTATTTGTTGCATTAAAATTTATTTAGGAAATAGCACCCACCTGGGGCATATTATAAATTTTTATCTATATAAATTTAAAATAACAACAAATATGTCAACATAAACTTGTGTAAACTAATTTTGTATTTGTGAATAGAGTAAGATTTAATTGTGAAGAAATAGATATGACTATTGGTAACTAACGTGTTTACAATTAGTTACACTAAGTAACTAATGTGTTAATTTAATAAATATATGATCAGGATCAGGGCCATATGCCCCGATTAGCTGAGAAGGCTGCAACCTAGGGTGACTGATTTTAAGGGGTGGCAAATTGTAGGTGCCACAAAACTGTTTCTATAATGCATGATACACTATGAAAAAGAAAATCGCTAACGCTAATCACCGACTGAAAGTGTCACGCCATTTAAGTAATTTCTGTATTATACTAATATTGTTAATAGAGGTAAGTACCCATATGCCTTTTGAAGGATATTATAATATACATATTCTGATGGTAAGAAATGATAAATTAAAGAATCATCCTGGGTTCTTCATATATTTTCTTTATATATTATCTAGCACAACCATGTACTTCTTAATGGCAGCCTGTTTAGAAATCCTGATAAATCATTTTTTTAAATGCAAGCACACCTAACCTTGATAACAATTTGGCTCAAGCAAACGGTATGCCAATGACTTTGCAACTATAGTATTTGACTTGAATTTTATTTTGGAACGCATGGCAGCCCGAGTAAAATTGTATTGAAACGCTTAGTTTGCAAACAAAAAATATTAACTACCTCTAATATATGAAGAACCCTGGACGATTTGTCAGAATATCCGTATGATTATATCCTCTAAAAGGCATACTGGGTAAAATCACGTCTAAAAATCAGTCACTACTCCCGGTCTATATTGATATTGCACTTTGCATGTGTGTCTGCACACCTGGTACGATCTGTTCTAAAGAAGGTAGCTTCTCTTGGCTGCGAAGAGTGAAAAACTATCAAAGGATATCTATGGGTCAGGAGAGGCTCAATAATGCTCTTGCTGTATTGAGCATCGAGTCTGCTTGCCCAGGAGTTGAACTACGATGACATGACAGATGATTTTCCTCAGAGTTAGGACAACAATCTAATACAACAATGTGATATTTTTGAAGTAATTATTTTATTTTCATGTCTAGAAATAATAGTAAGGAACTAGTATCCTATTTGCCTATTCCTATAATAATATAGAACCTTATCCATAAAAATATTGATTTAACTCTCAATAAACTACTTGTTCGCTAAAAATCGTAAATTTTTAAAACAATTTAATATGTATTAAATCATCAGGGCTGCTTTTAATATATGGACATTACCTATTAATGTTTTTCCAGTACCAGGAGGTCCAAATAGTAATATTCCTTTGGGAGGTCTTCGAAGACCAGTGAAAATATCGGGTCTCAACATAGGCCATAAAACTGCTTCTTGTATGGCTGTTTTGGCAAATGCTAAACCTGCTATATCATCCCAGTGTATGTTAGACCCACAGTCCATTATCTCCGATTTGATTAATTCTACCATCTTTGGTTCTATATTTTTCAATCGTTTGTCCACATCTGATACCCATTCTTCACTTTTTATTTCTTCATTACTAAAAATTATTCTGAGAGAAGAAGCATGGATTATCAACTGAAAATTACCTGTCACCGTTGGATAATAAAGGGGGAACAAATTTATTATTAATATTTCTTCTTGTACCCAATTTCCGTTTTTGTCCTGCTACATTGTTAGAGGAAAATATATTTTGTGGGTCGCAATGTCCATATTTTTTTAAATTCTGATACTGCAATTCATCCTTTGCAGTTCTAAAGTTGGTCGACACATTTCTATCATCAATTTTATTTGAACAATTTTCTCGGCTTCGTCCAGGATATCTAACTGTATCATTTCTTATTTGCTTTTCATTTGAATGATTTGGCATATAGTTAGTCAGTCGTCTTTCATCATGATATGCGGCAAAAAATTCTTCCGAGTCATCTTCTGCTTGAATTTCGGAAGTAGTACAATGGATTCTATTGGTGGCTCGACATATAAGAGGTGTTAGAACTTCACTTGCAATCATTTTATCTAAATCAGATTTTAACCTGTGTGGTACAGATTTATTTGCTTGAGTCAGTAAATGTCTTAGTTTATCGTCATATAGATTTTTATCATCTGAGAACACCTTTTCTGAATACTGTTTTAATTTTTGCTCCAACAAATTGCAGGCATCATCATTACTTAAACTAAAAAAGCCTATTTTTATAGTGTTAAGTAGTTAACAGAATTTAAAATTATGGAAATAAAAAAATATAAAACATTCAGTGTATATTTTACCTGTTAGATGAAGCTTTTAGCATTTGAGCAATACATTTCCTATGAGCAGTTGCAGTTTGGTAAATATCTTCACTTTCAGTTTCAAACACGAACTGTTGATAATTAGATAAATCCATATCATTCACTCCTACCACCGAATTCATATTATATCATTTAGCAGCACTGGAGTCACAATACGAATGACGTTAATAATTTATGGAATCAAATTTATTTATTTATAACATTAACGCAAATTTAAATTCTGTAAGAAACACTTAACCCCATTTTTTCATACAACCAGATACAACAAACATACAAAACATTCAAAACACTACCACCTGTGCTACCACAGCCACAGAAGTTCTGTGCCACAGCTACAGCTTAAATAGTGGGTGTAGGCGTAGCTTTGACCCTAGGGCTGTGACACTACTGACAGAGTGTTCTGTGACTACTGTGAATAAATCACGATGGTGCACAATGCTTATGTGTCAGAACTACGCTACGGATTTTATAAAGGACGTGGCCAGAGTCCCGTAAGTGGGATCAGATTACAAAATTTAAAATTCCGCCGCATGTTTTGTTGATTTACCAATAATTAATGTATGTACCTAGTAGGATATGGACTACTTCATTCGAAAAATATTTATATTAATTTGATACTGCTTGGTAGGTAGGTACCGTTAAATTCAAGCAATGCGTGAGAATTGAATTTTTCACATTTAACTATTTATTAAACTAACCTTATTAGGTCATAGCTTCTAATATATCATTGTTATTATTCGTTTACGGCGATATTAAAATTATCTCCTCACACATTTTGAATGGAAAATGTTTACATAAGTAAATAATTTAAGCTATTCGTATGTATACATATACGAAAATGTGCCTATACCACAGTTAATAGCCTAAAGGAATTGGCTATAAACTGTGGCCTGGCGCTCTTTTGCGTAAGAAATGTTAAAACTAATACGCGACGCACGTCTTAAAAGCATTTATTTAATTAACTCATAGGTTTAAAAAAATAATTTGGACTTGAATTGTAGAGAAATATTTTAAAAGTTTAAACCTATTATAATAGGTTTAAATACTAAGAAATGCCCAAAACCCGAGAAATTCCCATCTGAAAATCACACTTTTGAATCTCCCATTAGAAACAGAAATACATGGCAGTCAAATTTGCTGAAGTGTGTTTAGGAATCCATTTCAAATTTCGCGCCCGGATTTTGATAACCTAACTAATTAGAGACCCATTGAAGGGTCTCTGACTAATATGGTCAATTCGCGCCATCTATCTATTACATTTGTCAAAGACGTTCTGGCAACACTGATTCCCTGAATTCCCTCTTTCTTTTTATTTTGTGGTTTTTATGAATGTTTTGTGATTGTATGTCACTTGTGACATATTCATGTTGGATAATTTTGAAAAATAAGAATTTTAATTATTTAAAATGGAAAGCTGTTTAATGTTAAGGCTTTAGTTTATTTGTAAATGGTTATTGGGAAGTGTGCGGACAGATTTTATCGCCATTGTGACATTGTGCCGTTTTAGGTTACCTAATCTTTAAAAATGTACAAATTATCTGTATTAGTTATGAAAGTATCAAAAAATATTAATAGATTACCTACATTAATACGATTTAACAATTTCTCATCTTCTCCAACTGTTGAACTGAAGCAGGGTGATACTTTAGAGAGTGAGACTGACATCAGTAATACCAGACGTAACCATACAAGTAAACCGATAATTTACTCCAAAGCACATAATAGTACAATGGTAGCAGCTGCCTTTGCATCACTGCAATCTGAGAATATAACAGATATAAAAACACCTTTTACAGATGAAAAAATTATGAAGGCTGGTACTATTGACGAATTATTATCAATTTCAGAAGGTACTGGTGTTTCTAGAAGGCACGCTCTGAAAGTAAGTAGATAAACATATCTTTTTTTTTATAATGTATGTAAAATTTTAGGTTGTTTCTATATTAGCTGATTGGTCTAATTCTGGAAAAGTTAAATTGGTAGATTTCGAAAGTGACCCTCGATTTGTTAGGTTATGTAGAGTATTAACTAAAGGCAGTACAACATATAAAAATACTAGAACTTCTGTTACATCACGGAATGATGATTTATCTACAATTTTAAGTGTAACAGCAGATGATGAAGCAGCAAAACTTGTAGGGAGCATTACATTGCCCCAGATGGTAAAGGTATGTTAAAATATTTTATCCTGCACTATTAGGCATTAATACATTTTGGAATTTATCTATAAATTCTTTCTTATAGCCAAAGAATGGCAAATATTGTATTTTAAAACATATTTAGGGTTCCAAGTGTGATTCCGAGCTGCTGCTATATAAGATGCTGTTCCAAGTATGGAGCACTGGCCTCCTGACTTGCAACTTGCATTTTTTTAAAGTGAATATGCCTCAAGTTAATAAAACTTTGTGTTATATTAAACTACAGATCCCAGTGGCGGATTTAACAGGTGGGCAAAAGCGCGCTTGCCCACTGGGCCCCCCCCCCGACGGGAGGCATTAAGGGACCCTCTTGCTAAAAGTTACACTTTCGATTTTTTTTTGAAAAATGTTTTGCTGTTTTTTTTGTAGACAGCACGAGATAAATTTCTCCTCAGGGGCCCCTATTATCGCAATACTTGCAATGCTTCGTAATAATCATAAACTAAATATAAAATCAAAAAAGTTGTGTAATTAATCAGTTATTAAAAACCTCTACGATTTTATCACATTCGTCAAATATTTCTGACTCGTCAAAAACGTTCTGAGGGGCCCCCGGAGGCCCTCTTGTGTACACAATTCAATAGGGGGGGCTAATGAAAGTTTGCCCACCGGGCCTTTTTCCTTAAATCGATCCATACCCGTGACCAATTTTTAAACATTGACGTAACTGACTTATTTCTCAGATCAAATGCGGTGCTTACATGACAACCAAAATGTTTACATTATCTGGGTGGTACCAACTGTACAGGTCCATTTTCGGTATAGCATCGGCTGACTAACCAATTTTCAGTGTATTTAGTATAAAATTTAAATTACTTAAATATTACGAAATCATTAGGTATATCAATTAAATTAATTAAAATATTAAATTATAACATTAATTACGTTTCCCCAGAATAATAATAATCGTCATCTATGAAGTTACCATCTATATTTGTAACACAAGATTGTCACAAATATTTTCTTATATAATTGCTTTTAGATATTTGAAATTCGTCATGTCAAGCGATAATTTAAGATATATATTTGTAAGACAGGACACGTCTTGTAAAAATTGTGCCTACTATTTATATCTCAGGCAATGGGTAGTTTTACCACGCAAAAGGCCCTAACAAGATGAAATTTGGTGGGATCGTAAAATACAATGTCGTGATCATAACCCTGAGTTTGCGACCATGGGAGAAGGCCGCTGAAGCCGTCATCTTGGAAAGATGGCTGGCAAAAGCAGTTTTTGTTAAATATATCCGTTCCTATTGGTCCTACGAAAAAAAAAGTTAATTAATAAATTGCGCAAATTCTATATAAAAAATTCGCGAATTCTACATAAAATATGCTCTATGCATTTTTTTCGTACAATGCGCCAAACGCAATCAAATAATGGTAATCTTGAGTGGAGCATTTTTTTGCAACTGTTTCCTTAAATGTCGGCTAATTGATATGTGCGAAGTAATTTCAGCATAAATATCTATTGTTACCAAATGCATTTTCACGGTTTTTTGCATTGTATGGCAATGTCCAGTCAGTTTTTGTTCAAATTTTCAAATTGTTATTTATACATTATACATGTGTATCTATTAAGTAATACAGCCTGAATAGCCATAATCTTATAATTGTTTTAAATTGTTCATTCTCAATAAATAGATGCTTATGTCATATTAGCAAAAAAAAATGTATTATCTTTAAATAATAAAATATAAATACGTATATTTGCATTCTGTATTTCTATTTTCAACCTAAAAACTCGTTGCTAAAACTCCAAACTTTTTTTTAACATGTTTTTAAACCTGCCTCTTTTTATATTTGCCGCTTTTCAACTGCCACTGAGTAAGATGCATTTTTGTTAACGCTGTATGGTGGATGTTACAAAAGCGATATCTTGGATTCCCTGCGATACAGAAATTTTGGACGATCGGTGGTGAAAGATAAGTTTAACCTGGCCTCACTGCCATGCATCAACAAGAGACGTCACGCAACAACATTGCCTATGGACTTAATGAGTCCATTTCTGGCGTGGGGTTCAAAAAGTGCAATGGTGTATGGTTGGCAGAACACCCAGACAGGACTAGATGCTATGCGAAACGCTAAGCATTCTGCTCCGGATTCCTTGCTGAAAAGTATTTCATGCAAGTGTAAAGGGGACTGTGGAAGAGCATGTGGCAAAATGGGCCTAACATGTTCCGCCCTTTTCTCATTGGAATGGATCCTCGTGTGGAAACAGTCCTGAGGTGCTTGTGGAAAGCGAGTTAAATATAGAAGTAGAGGAAATCGATGATGAGACATTTCTTAGAAATATCGATTAAAAATGCTATGGAAAGTGATAATGGTGAAGAAAACTCAGAAGACAATGCACCAGTCCTTCCACAATCACAAATTGATTTTGTGGATTAAGCCTACTGGGGATACAACGTTAAAAGACCGTTGCAAAAAAAACGCACCGTTGGGCTCTACTTCCTGGGTGTTGTGGAAACGAGTTACAAAATGATAAATATCTTACAAATTAAGGGAAACAGACATGTCCCTACAAAATATAATCGTACATCATTCTTCATTAAACAGAGCAAAATCGATGATTTTGTTGCTCTATGTTGATAAATAATAATTTGAACAAGAAAATGGCTGGCCATAGCCATGCAAGACAGAAAACTGTATAAATGCATTTGATAATAACATATTATATTTATGCCAAAATTACTTTGCATATATCAATTAAGTATCCCACATTTAAGAAAACAGGGGCAAAAAATACTCTCCACCCTAACATTACCATTATTTGAGTGCATTTGGCGCGCTGTATCTTGAAATCTACTGATCTGGCAAAAAAAGTCATGAAATATATTTTATGTAAGATTTTATGATCTTTAATTTTTTATTTAACTTTTTTTTGTAGGGCCAATAGAAAGGAGATGTTTACCAAAAAGTAAAAAGTTTTTTCGCTCTGTTGCCTGGTCTATTATTACTTATGTCACATATTTGTTTCTTATAATACAATTTTTGAATTGTTATAATTGTGGGTATCTATGTGAATATTTTCTGTTGCAGGTGATGTCGACATTGGCTCTGAAAAAAAGAAGGTCAACATTATTACTTCGTGTACTGGCTTACAATATTGCAGCAAGTTCTAATCTACTAGATTTGAAACAATGTGGTGACTTACTATATAGTATTTCATCATTAAATTTTCCAGAGGAAAACTTATTAGAAAAAATTGCCAATGACATATGCCTTGAACTTGAGAGAGATGTGAATAGGAGTGCTGTTATCGGATCTATAATAACTAGCATAGGGCTACTAAAATATAAGCATATTGGTAAATTGATTGATTTATATAAGACTTTTGTTTTCGTTCTTAATTTATAGGTACTTTATATTTACATAATAATATTTAGTAATTTAGTTTAATAATAATTTAATTTTTGGATTACCAAGTTTCAGCAATAATAGGCTAGGGGTCAGGGAGTTCAGGATGCGTATAAACTGTTTTAAATCGGGAAAAAGATTTTACTGCTGGATCCAGTTCATTATAAGCTCTTTTAGACATACTAATTTTATTAACAGAACATCTTAGTTTCATTAGAATTCAATCAAAGAAATTTTTATTTTGTTTTTTATTCTTATCTTTTAGAAGGTTGTGTAGTACTCAAATTGTTCTTTGTACATGCTATATGTGATCGATTTTAGTTTTTCTCTGATTCCAACTCTTACCAAGGTATCCAACTAACAACCAAGGTATGCGTACCGAATTTTCAACGTTTTTTATTTATTTCTTGAACCCAATATCATCTTTTTGGTTTACTTGCTATGGTACCACCTTCAGCAGCAAGCACGTTCCTCTATCTCTTCCTATTTCTTCGAGCATTCTTCAGAAGAGCTGTCACTCCATGTTATCACTCGTGCAATTCAGCAAAAATTCCGGTAACTTTTTTCCATACCGAAATGCTTATGTGACTGACATCGTGTAGCTATTACTAGAATGCTACATACTTCGCATTTTAGGGAATATTGCTCCCTACAATTGAAAACATGTATACAATTACACATGTACAATTATCAGTTGATTGTAAGTTATGGTGTATTTAGGCGTATGATATTCAATAATGGAAAAAAAGTAACAATTGTACTTCATAAATTCCTGGAGCGTGTCACTGGCAGTCTACATTTCGGTTTTTGGGAATTGCACCCACTTGCTTCAGCTGCCTTCTTGAATTTATTATTTATTGAATAACTCGTTTATTTTCAATTTCACGAAAAATGGTAATGATCAAAGTTGTTTGGAATTAAATTTCCTACAATTGTGGTCTTTATATTTTTTCTCTAGGATTGATATTTTTCGATGATTACCCGAAAGAAGGTGTGAAATTTAAATACTTACTGCATTATCTCGTTTATTATTGATTTTAACATATAAAGATAATGAACAAACTTGTTGGAAATTAACACGTTCACGGGCAGCAACGTCTCAGGACGT
Organism: Tetropium fuscum; assembly: GCA_964058915.1. NCBI lineage: Eukaryota > Metazoa > Arthropoda > Insecta > Coleoptera > Cerambycidae > Tetropium > Tetropium fuscum. The sequence goes on along the minus strand of CAXKVY010018577.1, from coordinate 7,815 downwards.
TTAGGTTTCTGTGCATATTGCGGCACCTCAATTTTATTATGTCTATAGCCGCCCTTACAAATACTTGCATTTTGTAGCCACAAAGTTTGGTAGATGTTGCATAAATTATATAAAACATGGTCATATTGAGTTATGCACTAAAGAAAAATTCACGCTTAAATTCAAGATGGCGGCTGAAGCAAGCGTGTGTGATTCCCAAAAACCTAAATGTAGACTGCCAGTGACCCCCTTCAAAGATTCGCGAAGGAAAATTGCTACTTTCTTTTGTTTCTGTGTCAGCACCTCTTTTGGTCTAATTTGCCTGGACTATGTATTTTGTTAGATAATTGGTAAGTTCCTCAATGATTTCCTTATGCATTCTATTTTCAATCTCGAACAAGTTCAAATCTGGTGTGTCCGAGTAGTCGAATGATTAGTTCTTCTGTTACCTTTTACATAAGGTAAATTGGAAAAATCTCTTGGTATACATGATTTGTGAAACTCATTTCTACACTTTACTCACTTGAGCTCTAAGTGCTACAAAAAATATCACATCTGGATCTGGTTCTTTAACATTGCACTGCTCCTGGTCATATTGGCATAATACAATGTTGGGAATAATAATAATAATCTCACGAATCATTTCATACAATAACAACTATAACTATTTTAGTCTTTATAGAAAACATTTGGACTAGTAGAGATGTAGCAGTTGAAACTGTAGTTTGCTCTATGTATTGGTCCGTGTAATGTATATTATATGAAAATATATTATGATATATAATTATTACAATAATTAATTCAAATTATACTAGATTTAAAAAGCTAATGTCGTATATTATAGAGTCCATTAATTTTAGGGCTTTTGGATGCACTATGTGAATGGGTATTAAAACACCATACAATATGCAGGCCTCAAGATATTTTTAGCTTGTTTATGACTCTAGCTGTCCTAAACTACACTCCTGTAAACTCAGAAAAATTATTTGAGGTATTATAGTAAAGTTTAATTTATGATTTTAATATATTCATAAAAATTGTAGATTTTAGTACCTCAAATGACTCCCTCCGAGGCTGGTAAACAATTAGTTTGGTTAGAGATAGTCTGGTCTCTAGTTCTATTAAATCAAGCAACTGTCGAACAGATATCCAGTGTCCTATCTGATGATTATATAGATAAATTAGATGGTAAATATAAACATTCGAATATAAATAAACATTCTTATCCATTTTTTTCTCATATTGTTTCAGCTAATTCGCTGACAACATCTACAAGATTAAAGTTATTAAATGTCGATGCATCTGCAGCATACCTAGTCAAAGGATATGCGGGCCCCAGAATTCCCACTGCATCTATCATAAGAAATACAAAAATTGCCCAAACAAAAGATAAGATTGTAATGGTCGATTCTGTAATAGATTCCTTAAGAAATTTAATTCAATCCGAAAATCACCTTAGAACTAGAATTGACACTGGTTTAGGTTTTTTCATTGGTACGTATTCAATAATATATTCAGTAAAAAGTTTTTGACATGGAAATTGCAGATGCCGAGTGTTTATTAGATAAAAAATGTAGCCCCCTTCCTTTGGATCAAGTTGATACAAGAACTGCAGCTACGAGGTAAGTCTAGGTAAAGTATGGGTAGTTGAAGTTTAGTTCCGTCATATTCTCTATAATCTACTAACATTTAAATTAAACATTTCATCAGTGAAAGGTTAATATTTAAGGTAGGATCAAAGTGAAAAAAAATGAACGGTAATATCAGTACATGTAACAGTGATTGATTTAGTATAATCCGAGATTACTACTTCATCCGAGAATACTACTTCTTTAGCAGTATTTTTCTTTCCAATCTACCCTTATAAAGTCTGTGCCGGCATTCTTTGTTGTGTATGTCATGAGAATAGTATGAACTAGGATGATTTGAATAGAGGGAGAAACGAGAAACAGTGGCCAACCTATTGGTATTGCGTTGAGATTAAAATAGATGAAATAAATCGTCCAAACATGTTAGTTTAAAATTTAAACAGAATTATTTATCATTCCAACTGATTTATCAAAAAATAAATCATGAAAGAGGGCAGCTGTGTGCTACCACAGATGTCTATCAAAGATGCAGATAAAAAATATGGGCGAATAAAAAGTATTTAATATTATAATGAAAAAAGTGCTTACAAATAAAAAGTATCTCTCAAAACAGAAGTCTTGAAAAGCGAACGAAGCGAGGGCGTCACGTCGTCGCATTTCTGCTGTGCTTTGAAACGCATATGATATTTCTCCCAGTGTTTTAGTTGTTATTAACAATCAAGCACACATAACAAGGTCATTGAAAACAATCAAGGTCATTGAGAACGGAGACATGGAGCATTAGAGAAGCCACTTCTTACTTCGTTAGGTTTAGTATTCTCTGCTTGAGTGTCAATATGTGTTAATACTGCGACATTGGATAAATCGCAATCTCACCGAATCGGATTGCGCTGTAGTTGTTGCCGTTTATGTGAAAGGTTATAGACAATGTAACCTAGTCAACTATTCCACAAATTTTAAAACGGTAGAATCTGGTAGAAATACTAGAAGAGCCTGTCAGGATTGAAGTGATATATAATAGACAAAACTGATGTTCCTTCAAGCATTGTGGCAAAGTTGTACTACAAGTACGCTCATTCAAGGAGAGTAAAACTTAGTTTTATGTAAAAAATTTTTACTTGCTTTTGTATGTTGCATTAAATATCTTATCTATTTATGAACCAAAAACCAGAACCAGATAACCACATTGGAATAAAAAGGCAGTATTATACAGGACTTGATTCCGAACTTTTGTGATCACAACATGGATAAGGAAAAGTGCACTAAATCTCAAAATGTCTATAATATTGGACAAATTTTTTCATGTGACAGCTGTAGATCTGATATTTGTATGGTATGTGGAGGTTTGACTACATCTGAAATGAAATGTCTCCAATTAAAAACCAAATGTGTTAAAATTTTTCTGTGAAGCATGTGAAGATGGTTTTTATAAGGTCCCTGCTCTTATAAAGGAGATGTCTGAGCCTAAGGAAATGAATGAACAAAATACTTAATAAAGAAAATGATGTTCAAAGATACAATAATACTCCTGATAATATATCAAATTGACTGGACACGGAAGATCTTATTTTTGAAATGATGGATAGACAAAAAAGAGCATGCAATATAATTGTTTTTAGTGTAAATGAGTCTATACAAAATACACAACCTGAAAGAAACCATGAGGATAAACAAACAGTGCTCAACATACTACAATATTATAATATTAATAAAACTGATATAAAAATGTTTAGATTGGGCAAAGTTAGTGCTCATAAGATACGACCAATTAAAGTTATTTAATATAACTTTAATTGGTCGTATCTTCACCTGAAGATTCCTAGTATGTACTAAGAAACAAGTTGATAAAAATTCCGGGCATTAAAATTGCATCCGACCAAACCAAAGCACAGCAAGAGTATTTTAAGAAAATAAAGACAAAACTAGATGAACCTATTGCTCATAGTGATAATTTCAAGACTATTAAATTTATTAGCAATAGGCCTACAATTTTTATAGGTTGATAAAACTTTTAAATTATCGTCAAAAAAATCAGTAAATGAACCTGATACCACTAAATATAGATATTTTTTACCTAAATGCACAAAGTCTGTTGAACAAGAGTGATTATATTGAAGCCACATTACTAGGTCATTGTCCTAAAGTAATTTCAGTAAGCGAAGAAAGAATAACAAATGACATTGAAGACTGTGAAATAAAAAATTGCGCTTACAATGTGGTCCGATGTAATTCTTCAACACGATCAACTGGTGGTGTAGTGATTTATGTGAAAGACAATTTAAAGTTATATTGTATTAAAACATGTACACTTGAGGATAATAATTGGTGTAAACTAATTAAGGTAGACATTGGTGCTTGTACATGGCTGTTGGGCTGTCTTTATCACTCCTCATCTACTTTAGATGCTGTTTTTATAGACAACTTTGAAAATATTTGGTTCTATTTTTACTAATAATACACATTGTATTGTGGTTGGTGATTTTAATAGCATATAAACGACAAAAATCATACAGACGTGTAAGCTCACTAAATTTCACCCTCTACTAGTAGGCAGTTTGCCCTCACCGCAATCTAGACATCAGTTGTTTGGTTTATCAAGTCTAATGTTATTGGTATATATTCAACACATGATTGCGTGCATCCATTTGGAATGACGTAGTCTTCTGCAGTCGGTCAAAGTAATCTGTCCGAATTACAGAGGTAAAATGTGTCCGAGCATAGTACATTATTAAATTTGATTTTGATGATGAGCCAAAAATTGAGCATAATGTTGAGAACAATGTTCATAATTTTAATAAATGTCTTATTATGTGTTCAGAGTACAGTCGATGGTATTGATAGTCACGGTGAGGTTTGGAATTATTGCAATTAATTATAATTTATATCCCAATTTTTCATAATTTAAATTATTATCTATGCTTGAACTATGTGAAATCATTAATTCTTTAGACAGTAAAACAAATGTACATGAAATTTTGAATTCTAAGATGCTAAGGTCATGTCTTTTTGAAACTGATAAATGCTTCCCTTCAAAATGCTAATCTTCCTAACTGCCTGAAAGTTAGTACTACAGTTCCCGTTCCCAAAGTAAATAATACAATAAAATCAAGTGAGTTCAGACCTATCAACACACTACCAGCCATAGAAAAAGTAATTGAATTAGCGGTATACAGTCAAATTTTAGAACATGTTGAAAGTAATAAAATTTTATTGAATAACCAATCTGGTTTTCATAGAAAATACTCTTGCGAATCAGCCTTGCAGTTAGCAATATCTAATTTTAAATTGCAAATGGATAGAAGTAATTACGTATTAGCTGTAGATCTGAAAAAGGCATTTTAAACCATTGATCATGATATGCTCTTGATTAAATTAAAGGGATATGGTTTTAATGAATGTGTTTTGAGGTGGTTAAATGATTATTTGACGGGAAGAAGGCAACGAGTAAAATTAAGGGATGTTTTTTTGAGGCAAATATTAATTTGGGTGTGCCACAAGGCAGTGTATTGGGTCCTCTTCTCTTCATATTATACTTAAATTATTTGAACCTGTTTGTAGTAAATTGCAACTTATCGATTTATTTGCAGATGATTCTCTAATAGCATGTTATGATAGTAACTTGGATAATGCTGTACAACAAATGAATATTGCATTAAACTCTGGAAATGAGTACTTAATTGCAAATAAGTTAAAATTGAATGTTCATAAAACTAAAGCTATGATCTTAACAACTTATAAGTTTTCAAATATAAAATATAAATGAAATATATCTTAATATTAACAATGAAAAAATTGATATTGTAACATCAGTACAATAACTTGGTTTCCAGCTGTATAATTTTTTACTATTTGCTGATTATTGCAACTATATTACAAAGAAGATATAAAAGAATGGAACATATCAAATCGAACGTATGTCATGGTATATCAACCAATTATACAGCCTCATTTTGATTATTGCTCAACAATCATTTACATTTTTAATCTCAATCAAAAAGTTCAATTGCAGAAACTGCAAAATCATGGCATGAGAATTATCATTAAATGCAACAGATTTACACCAGTCACATTAATGTTAACTGCTTCACAGTGGTTATCAGTAGGTCAGAGACTATGGATTTTATTAGGTTAAACGGAAATGTCCATCATTATCCTACAAGACATGCTGGTAACATATATTTTAAAAAGCAATAGCCAATAAGCGAGGTACAATGAAGTCATTGATTTCGATTGCTTTAATCAATTTAATAAGTTGCCTGCTACAATTAAAGACATTAGTTCATTACGAGTCTTTAAGACCGCTTTAGTAGATATTAACATATTAGAACTGTTACCTTATAATTACTTAGTATTTTTCTAATAAATTCGCAGAAAGAAAATATTAGTGATTGAATATAAGTCACATTTATAATATAATATAATTTATATGTTTTAATTTTGACTAGGAGACTAGGGCCCTTTTGCATTAAATTAAGATCTAGATAAGTTTCATGAGAGCGTTTTTAAAACTTCCAATGAAATTCACGTTTTTCAAATTTTTAATGAGTTCATTAAGAATAAAAGAAATAGGTACTGGGCTCTCATTTAATCCCGAAACCCACTTGACATAATTACATCTAAAAACCTCAAGGCACGCCTATGAATTGACCATGAAATCAATGAAATTACATTTCATAGGGACTTTCATTTAAACATTATATTAAACATTTTATTAAACAAATAAATGTACATTCTTATAAAATTAAATGTTAAATATTAAAAATTCTTCTTTCTTGCCTTTCCTTTTGCAAAAGAATCAATTATGTCCTTGTAGTCAATTGATTCAATAATTATTCTTGACTCAATATATAACTTCGAGAGACTAGAAGTTTTATCCTGCAGCAAACTGTTTTGCAAATAATTTTTTACTCTACTCAAAACTGAAAAAGAACGCTCACCAGAAGCGTTACTAACTGGCATTGTCAGAAATATTTTTAATATTGTTTTGACATTTGGAAATGTTGATATTAGCCCATTGTAATATTAAACTGTACATATTAAAAGGATCGGAAATATTTCCTTCTTTTTTAAAATATAAAAAATGTGAGACTACATCGTTGAAGTGCATCAATGTCATTTATATATATATTTTTAATCTCATCGATACATTTATTACTTTCTTCTTCTGAAAGGTCATTATTGAAAAAAGTAATAATTTAGTTAAAACTCCATCATATACTTTGGTTCTTCTTTGTAATTCAGCAATTAGAGTGTCACAAATAACATTGACAGTTTGAGTAACAAATCTCTGCCGCCCTTTAAGGTTAATTTTATTTAATCGCGTTTCATTAAAATGTAATTTTCATGTTTTTATTCGGGTCTTTTCATCTTTATAAACGTGTTCCTCAGTTAAAAATTGTGCTTCTTCTTCAATTTCTGTAAAATTTGTTCGGATCCCAATAACAAGGGTTTTTAAAGATTTATTAGCGAAGTTTCGCCATTCAGCAATTTACATTCAACAAAATGATTAAACTTATAGCTTATAGTATGCATTAAACCTAGCCATTATTTTTCGTTGACTCTCGTAAAAAAATGTATGTATATTATGAGCTAAAAGTGTTCTTTCCTGTTTTTCATTATCGGTGCTTTCGACTGCACCTGAAGCACCATTATATTTATGCCCCAGTGGGAAGAATTCACATTCAGCCCTTAACATACAATATACTATTTTAGGATTGCTATTTTGGCTTATGACTATCATGACATGACAAGAGGGAGAGTGGAGCCGACAGGAATAAATGTGCTAGCATCTAAATTACTTGAAGCACAAGAATATAAAGTTCTGCTTATACCGTACACAGAATTCAAGCCTAGAGATAAGTTGGTGCACCGAGTACAGTATCTAGAAACGAAACTGAAGCAAGTTGTACAACTTTAGCTATTTAATTAGAATTATATTCGTAATTTATCATGAAAATAAAGATCAAGTCTTATAATTTATTTCCCATACTTGTGCATTTGTAAATAACAATAATTAAAATTGATTTACACAAATTAGTGTGTGCTTCTCTCAATTCTTGTAAATTGAAGAAATTAATCTGATGAATCAGGTTCTTAAAGAAGTGGATTTTTCTCCCAATTACACCATTTTTTAATAAAATTTTGCTTTGTAATTAATTCATGAAAAATATATTAATTTCTTACCTAATTAATTGATTTCTTTACTCGTTTCTATAGATATTTTTGTATCATAACTTTTTTAACAACT
>CAXKVY010018576.1:2500-93398 GCA_964058915.1 Tetropium fuscum | reverse complement strand
TATATATATATATATATATATATATATATATATATATATATATATATATATATATATATATATATATATATATATATATATATATATATATATATATATATATATATATATATATATATATATATATATATATATATATATATATATATATATATATATATATATATATATATATATATATATATATTATATATATATATATATATATATATATATATATATATATATATATTATATATATATATATATATATATATATATATATATATATATATATATATATATATATATATATAAGTATATATATATATATACATATATATACACATATATATATATATATATATATATATATATATATATATATATATATATATATATATATATATATATATATATATATATATATATATATATATATATATATATATATATATATATATATATATATATATATATATATATATATATATATATATATATATATATATATATATATATATATATATATATATATATATATATATATATATACACTCCCCGGCACAAAATTCCGTCACCCTAAAATTTTGCCCAATTTTGATGTTTTATAACTTTTTTATTTTTCATCTGATTTTCATAATTTTTTTACCAGTCTGTAGATCAGTTCATTGTGTGTCTTTTTAATTATTGTAATAAGTCATATTTTTCGTCCAGGCAATATTATACAGGGGTAAATCAAAGTGTTGTTTTTTGTCGTAAACTCAATACACCCTGTGGAAAAATTGAGGCGAATAATTTTGTTTACAAACTGTTTGCTGCCATCTTAGACGTATTGTAAACATTTTGTTTTTTGATTCATCCCATTATCTCATTTCTTCTGCGAGCAGCAAAATTTTAAATGAAACGCTGATTTCAAGCTTATTTTTATTAACAAAAACATCCACTAGGTATATCACAAAATTAATTAACAAAGACAAATTTTAATAACGTGTATGTCCTCCTCTCGCAGCAATGACAGCTTGCATTCTTCGTGGCATCGAATTAATAAGATTACTTATTCTGTCTTGAGGAATAGCCTGATATTCTTCTGTCAGCGCCAGCCGTAAGTCTTGCAAGGTTAGTGGTTGCACAGGACGGCGACGGAGTGCTCTTTTAAGAACATCCCAAAGATGTTCGATTGGGTTGAGATCCGGGCTACATCCGGGCCAGTCCAATCTTGGAAGTCCAACCTCATCCAGATATTCGCTCACTACCCGTGCAACGTGAGGTCTAGCATTATCATGCATTAATGTAAATTGGTTCCCAATGAAAGGAGCAAATGGAACAACAATTTCTTGGAGGATTTCCTCAATGTAACGGTGGGCGGATAGTGCTCCATTTTCAACAAATACAAGGTCAGTACGTGCATCGGTAGAAATACCCGCCCAAACCATGACTGAACCACCGTAATATTGCAGTCGCTCAGATATGATGCAGTCTGCATATCTTTCATTTCTACGTCTGTATACCCGTTCACGACCATCCGGCGACCTTAAACAAACCCTGGATTCATCTGTGAATAGTACGTTTCCCCACTGTTCTACAGTCCAGTCAGCATGCGCTCTTGCAAATCTCAGTCGGTGTTGTCGATGCCGAGGAAGCAATCTTGGACATACTGCTGGCCTTCGTGAATGCAATCCTGCTTCTAACAATCTTCTACGTATCGTTCTTTCACTTACACTTACTCGACGTACCATTTGCAAGTCATTTTTTAGATACACAGCAGTAGCTCTTCGATCTCTTAAAGAACTCATAATGACAAAGTGATCATCAGCTTGAGTGGTCATTCTCCTTCTGCCAGAGCCTTGCCGCCTAATAAAGTTTCCCGTCTGTAGATACCTATTCCAAACATCACAAACTGTAGACCGCGCAATTCCCAGAGTACGGGAGACATAACTCTTATTGCGGCCATCCTCTATTAAGGCAACAATTCTACCTACGTCTGCTGTAGTTACCATGATGACAGCACACTAAATTAACTGTACTGTCAAATATTCTGTCACAATAACCGCGTATTTAGCCAACGTCGATGTTTTTTAATTAAAAATGATAAAATTAACAGCGTTTCATTTAAAATTTTGCTGCTCGCAGAAGAAATGAGATAATGGGATGAATCAAAAAACAAAATGTTTACAATACGTCTAAGATGGCAGCAAACAGTTTGTAAACAAAATTATTCCCCTCAATTTTTCCACAGGGTGTTTTGAGTTTACGACAAAAAACAACACTTTGATTTACCCCTGTATAATATTGCCTGGACGAAAATATATATAAAATATATATATATATATATATATATATATATATATATATATATATATATATATATATATATATATATATATATATATATATATATATATATATATATATATATATATATATATATATATATAAATATATATATATATATATATATATATATATATATATATATATATATATATATATATATATATATATATATATATATATATATATATATATATTTATATATATATATATATATATATATATATATATATATATATATATATATATATATATATATATATATATATATATATATATATATATATATATATATATTTATATATATATATATATATATATATATATATATATATATATATATATATATATATATATATATATATATATATATATATATATATATATATATATATATATATATATATATATATATATATATATATATATATATATATATTTACGCTAACCAGTAGACGTCATAATTAAAGAACAAGAAAAAAAGTAGTGCCAAAAAACAATTAAGAAACAAGTCGTTTGCTCTAAGGAGGAATTAGCTGCCGTACTAGAGGCATCAATTGGTAAATACATGAATCATACAAACAGTATAATACATCAATACAAGGCCATTTCTGAAATAAAGATAGGCTTAAATGTGAAGATGTGCTCATACATCTTAATGTTTCGGAAAATTCCAATTCGAAATATGCAAGGGAGGTGCAATCTACCCACTTTGGGGGTTCCAAAGAGCAAATATGCTTACACACCGTTGTGTTTTATTATAAGCGTACTGAAACAAAGTCAGTCATACCATTTTCACTATGTACAATCTCAGAATATCTCAGGCATGATCCCGCAGCAATACTTGCTCACATTCAACCTATTATAATTGAAATAAATCAGTTAGTTCCAATTTTAAGAAATGTTCACTTCCTAAACGATCGCGATGGGCCAGTAACTCAGTATATGACCAGAAAAATGTTTCGGTTAATGAAATTTGTAACCTGATGAAAGTGGATTCTCTTCAGTGGCATTATTCTGAGAGCGGCCATGGCAAGGGGGCTCCAGATGGTGTTGGTGGTTGCATTAACAGAATTGCAAACAGAATAGTAGCTAGTGGAATGGATATTACTAACGTTAATAGTCTAATAGAAGAATTGAACAAAAATTTGAGAAAAATTAAAGTAATCAAAAGTGGAAGGTGCATCAATTACAAAATATTACGACTTAAGTCCAAATGAAATTGCACCATTTCCTGGTACCCTGAAAGTACATCAGATAGCATGGAGCCGTAAAAATTCATTTATTCTGCAGGTTCGTCGTCTAAGTTGTCTTCCGTGTATGCCAGAAGAAAATGGTATCCACTATAGTCTTTCCAATAAGTATGTGTAGTTTACTGACCGCGTATAGGAAAAACCGCAGTTGCCACATGTAATTCTCAAATTTCTCAATATTCAATGAAAATATCAAATTCCACAATACTATATAAAAGTTGTATATAATATTTATGAATGCCGTAAGAGAATTATTGTGCATACAATGAAATATTATAGGCCAAGATGTTAGCCATTTTAAAATTTATTTTCGTCTACTTCAATTATGGCAATTCCCTAAACATTTATTTTTATAGTTATAAGCGCCGCTCTATTGTTGACCCAAGGTTAGATATGTCAGCAGTATATCTCTTTTTAATTTATTGTAATGACGCGCCGCCGTCTGTGTTTAGTTAAAACAGTCGCAAACGTTCGCCTCTCCTGCAGTGGCGGGTTTGCGGGAATTTCGCGCGTTGTCTGTAATCTGTAACGGTCATTCGCGATAGAGTAGTGCGTTGGTTGAGATATAATATATATAGTGCGTATATAATATATAGTGCTGTAATATATAATATATAGTACTGTTTTAATGTGATTATGATACAATGTAATATCGGCGAACGATGGAAAATATTCCAAAACGTAGACACTACCGATCGGTAGGTGAGAAAAAAAATTATTTTACGAGTATTATACTGCATACAGAGAGATCACCTACATCGCGACAAGGGTGAATTGGTGGATATGTCTTCGGATTATACAGAAGATTGTAGTGGACGAATGATGCAAAAAATATGTAGAACGGTCCACGGTTTCTTTAGAAATACCGAATTGCCCACTGGAATCAGGAAGTGTCGTGGTTATGGATAATGCGCCATATCAAAGCCAAAATGTGATGAAACGCCCCAGCAATCATGGAGAAAAGTTCAGTATTGACTATATTTGGTCCAAAAAAAGGAATACTAATTTTGCAGCGAACAGACCTCACTTTTCAGTGTTGGGCAGTTTGGGCACATATTTTATCCGAGTTTGATTATTGGTCTGTTCACTACATTCTTAAATTTAAAAACAAACATGTTTATTTGAAAGCTATCTGACAGATATTCACCTAGTGCAACTGTTATAAATCTAATATAAATCTCACAGTGTTTAATAAAAAATATATTAAATATTTATTTTTTTATTAAACAATTTTTTATTATAGCAATTTGAATACTCATTTGACCTTGGGGTTGAGTGACGTCACACAGTCCGGAATTAAGTTGGCAGAATTATTTCTCAGAATGCCTAAATAGCCCACGCCCACAGCTGTAATTGTTTACGCTTAGTTTTGTGGTTATGTGATTACCTCTGCGAATTATTATTTGCTTTGTTTCTGTAAGTTATTGTAAGAAAATGGAGCCAGGATTTTCTGAAGGAAGTGCAGAAAATCTACCGAAAGTTGATTTTAACATGATCGACGAATTTTTCATATCAAATTTATATTATTTATCAGCAGAAGTTGAATGCCAACAAAGTCAATTTCCACGTCAACTGTCAAAAAGCAGGGAACCAACTTTGGAATATAGTACTATACTCTGTTGTGTCATGTTCAAGGTCGTAGGCTTTGTGACGTCACTAAATAAGGATACGTGATATCACGTATATACGCGAGCATTATTTCCGCACTTTTGAAAAAAAAAATAGAGAAATCGTGCTAAAAAAAAGGCGATATTTTTAAATAAAACACTATCACATAAAGCATTAAAAAAATCAGTCAAAGGCCCATTCCTTACGTAAGATTATTTAAATTTAATACATTAATATTTAATATACTGATGATTTGTTTAATTATTTTCCTGCATCTCTTGGGAAATATAGATAAATCATTTACCTTACTTGCTGGTATATTGACTCATTGGCCATGTCGAGTCTCCTTGAATTCTTCATGGCATACGAATTATTCCAGTTAATATCTGCTGTTAGATTCGCAGTTGTATCCATATCCGAAGCTGTTATTGTTGAATTTAACGATGTGGAAGAATTTTGATTTTCATCGACATTAATTGGGTCACCCTAAAAAACAAAACATTGATATAACATTTAATTAATAAATAAGTTAATATTTGGTAAAATGTAAGGTTTCATAACTCTTTTAATTTAAGTCCAATTTTCAAAATTTGTCCTTGTACTTTAAGAACGTGTATTTTTACTTTAAGAAAAGTTATTTTTTGGCGATGAGGCTCTGCTCGTTATTGCGCTAAACTCAGTTTGACAGTGAGTTTTTTTGCGCAAGACCTGTTGTATTCCTATCATTGTTTTAACTGCGGAAAATTTCGCAAAAGCTGTTGCTCTTGTTGAAGATCGTAATGAATCGTTATGAATATGTTTCAAGAATCCTTCATGTTCATCGCTCTACCATCAAAAGAGAAGTCAAACGTTTTGGACAAACTGGCGGAAATAAGAGTAGAGCAGCTAATGGAAGAAGACGAAAAACAGCTATTGATGACAGATTTCTTCACGTACAAACTTTGCGGGATCGTCACCTAACGTCAGTAAAGTCAATAAATCAACTCCAAGAGATGGTATAAATGTCAGTGTGCGGACAGTTCGCAGAAGAGTCAAAGACGTTGATTTGAAAGCTTGCAGAGCAGCAACTGGACCCAAATTGCTTCCGCGTTACCGCGTAGCTAGACTGCAATTTGCCAATGAATATTTGTAATGACACTTACGGCAATGGAACAATGTTTTTGCACCTGATATCAACCCCATAGAGCATGTGTGGGACATACTTGGTAAGTGAGGAAGACAGCGCGAAGTAACTCCTTAGTCCTTCAGGAAGGATGGCAAATATCCCTCAAGGTGATATTCGTAACCTTATTGACAGTATAAACCGACGTATGCAGGTAGTTATAAGAACTAGAGGTGGCAATACAACATATTAAGCTAAACTTATTGTAAAAAGTACGTTTGTTCAGGTTACTTAAGTTACAGTTGAACTGCATTGTTTTGAAGTTTGATTGTGAAATTGTAATTTCTTATGTTGTAATAATTGCTTATTAAAACCATACAATATATTGTTGTAGTTTTATTTCTATTTCATAAAGGAAAGGCATGGTTCCATACAAAAATGTATTTGTGTGATATTTTGCACGAATTTGGTTATGACATTACTATATGAAATTTTTTATTTAAAAACTGTTGGCGACAAATTGATTTTGCTCTGAAAAATTAATTAATACAGATAAAGACTATGAACTAAACATATGAACCAAGAAAACAAAATGTAGAAAATGCATGGTTCTCCAAAAAAAATCGTATTTTGCAAGAAACTGGAAATTAAATTATTCCACAGGGTGTTTTTAAATTAGGGTTCTACAACAACATTTTAGTTAACCCTGTATAATGACCAAAACGCAAGAATATAACAAAATACTGGATATGCAAGTTGAAACTGATCATTTTATCTACAGTTTGCTAAAAAAATTATGAAAATTCACCTTAAATTAAAAAAGTTATGAGACTTGATGCTTTTTTTTGCTCCTGAGTGTATGTTCAAGATATATTGATTGCGTATATGACATAAGTACACATGAACTTACCACTGCAATAGTGGGTGCTTTGTTGTTCACGTCCAGTAAATTTATAGTCAAAGGCACAGTGGCAGTGTGGTTCGCTTTATCGGTGGCTCTCACTTGAACAAAAATCGGGTTGACTGTGTCATAGTCAAAAGCGTTGTCATCGTTTACGAATATTCTGCCGGTATCTGGTTCTATGCCTAATACTCTGTTTGTGTATGTAGATCCAATTAAAGAGTGACTTAAAAAAGATTAATTATAATTATATAGTAGAAATAATTCTTTCTGCAAATAATGTTCAAAGTCTGGGAATATTTTTAAATGTACCTGTCTTACCATATGTATGATTAAATTAAAATTTAAACTAATTGTGCTACTTATGAAGTACCTACCTAAGAATATGATATTATAAAAAAAGTAAAATGTATCCATCAGATTTTAAGTACCCAAAGTTATAAAATAGATTATTTAGTAGCAACTAACAGCTGTTGCTGTTAGCTGAATACAAAAGCGGCCTCTTTTACACTAGTCCAAGCCATATATAAGACACGGATCAAGCAATGGGCAATAGGTACAATTGGCGTCACCTTAAACTCACCACCCTGCAAGCGATTCTCTTTTTATCGCGCCCCACTACAAATTCAGGGTGTGTATTGACAATACATAGCGCTTCGTTATTAAGTTAAAGAAGGATATATTTGCTAGCAAGTGCTAGGTCAGCTAGGTTACTTAGGTTTCCTATGCGTTTTGTTTTCCTCGGACACTGTCCCTTTTTAATAGCTGAGAGACTTCTTTCAGAGAATTATTGGAATTTTTGGAGTATTATTTAGTTTCATTAATGCGTCATTAAAAAAAATATTTACCATTAAAATGTAATGATGTAATGATAATAAAATATAAAGCCATAGAAACGTTGAAGTGGAAGAAGTGATGTTTTGCGTAAAACAAGAAACCCAGAAAAATGAAAACTGGGTGCATACAGGTGAAGTAAACTTAGTACGTACTTCATAAAAAATTTCCTATCGAGTTTCAAGCCTACAAAGTAAGAAATGACAACAATGAGTTTGCTCGTGCAAGTTTAAACAAATATTCGTATTAAGTATACTTAAAATTATACATCTTTGACAGTTACAAAATTTCAAAATTTTGTGACATTTTTCGATTCTTCTCTTTGTTAAAAAAGGTATACCATCTTTCAATCGATATCTTACACTGTTTTTTTTAGGAATACTGCAGTATTATAATAAAATATACATTAAAATAAAAACAATGAAATAACACTTAAAAAAAGTTTATGTGGAAAGAAAATATGGAATTGATAAGCATGATGTTGAATATGTGCACATTTGAATATTTCTTAAATATAAATTAATGATGCACTAATAAGTAATAATTAATGCTGATACTGGTGAAAATCGTTTTTGAAAATAAAAAGATTTTCCGTATAGTGCAAAATTTTTGACAAGCACTGTATAAGATTATAAATACCCTTTTCTTCAAAATAATATCTTTCGCTTTTGTCTCATCCCAACTATGTAGCTGTAAAGAAAACTACGTACTGTAAAGGTGGGTACGCATATGAGCACGAGCGCGAATGAGGCAACCCGAGGACGAATCATTTACCTCAGATACGGGAAGTTCGGGTTCCTGAATAGTGGACGCACGAGGCGTTATACGGCATCGATCCATTGAATGTGGCGAGCATTCTCGTTTTGTCAGTCGCTTTTAAAAATATGGCCGATTCAGATTCTGATGGTGAACGCGCTGCGTATTTTATAATTTTGAGCAGTATAATGAAGAAAAAAAAGAAAAAACCAAAACGATGGTCTTCACAATTATATCTTTACAGAAGAGGACAATTCAATCAAAATAGCACAGGTTTATTAAATGATCTCCTGGCCGATAAAACGAGAGGATTTTTCAAAAATTTTGCACTGCTACAGACTAGACCGTAAGATCGCCTCGCCGTTAAATTTTTGTTTCCGTCCAGACTGAGCACGCACCGAGTACGGCCTCACTTTGATGTACCGCCAAGAAACGGATCGGGTCGAGGCCGAATGCATGTGGATTCAAACAAATTAGCACGCCTCGTTCAGACGTACACATACGTATGCTCATGTGACCTCGGGTTGCCTCATTCGCATTCGTGCTCATATGCGTACCCAACTTAACTGTTGACTTGCTGATATAAACTCAGCTGTTACGTCCCGTAATTCAAATTATTATAGTATTATTAATTATTTATAGTCACAGTTTGTATTTGTAAGATGTCTCTACTCTACTACTGTAGCTCTAGTAGTCAACCTGTTAGTTGTAAGGTGTCGTTACTGTAGCGCAACAGAAGAGTTAACTAGAGTATCTGTTTGATGTCAGTACGAAGCGCATTGAATAAATATTCTAAAGGTGTCTATGTGCCTTATTTTCAATTCAATACAATCAATCAATTAAATATACTGTCCACTAAATCGATTACAATTATACAATCCATAACATCAGCATTATTACTTACTTAAAAAAATCGCATCGACGTTATTCCATCGCAACTAATTAGCGCTAAAAATATGTAGTTTTAGGTTATCCATCAATTTTTGAAGAAATTATAAAGCAGTGTTGACTTGCTAAGTTGATATAAACTTAGCACGGCAACTTGTTATTTAAAAAAATGGTATCGATATTATTCGATCGATTCGATTTTAGACGGTCTATCAATATTCAATATTTTTTTATACTAGTTGCCCTGTTAACTTTACGACATCAAGTTAACGGGGCACCCCGGGAAAGAAACAACAATAGCGACAAATTCAGTTGACTCGCAACTAATCAGCGACTAATAAGCGAATAATTTTCGGCATAGTCATTTTTCGATTTGCCCATGTGCCCTGCCAACTTTATATACCTTTACAGTTAATGTCAATGTCACTGTGAATAACAATAAAAAAACTACCTTTATTTTCAAAATAATATCGATAAACGGTATTTTAATTTTTATTTTAAAAAACCAAAGTATTGGAAAAATCATGCGTAAAACTCGTATACAGGTTTGCTCATTAGCGTGTTATAGTCCAATATAGTCTTGAACTTTTTTTAGGGTTCCGTACCCAAAGGGTAAAACGGGACCCGGGATTACTAAGACTCCGCTGTCCGTCTGTCACCAGGCTGTATCTCATGAACCGTGATAGTTAGACAGTTGAAATTTTCACAAATGATGTATTTCTGTTGTCGCTATATATAAATATTTAAGGGGCCATATAAAAAATGGACATGGACTTGAATCTGTATGCTAATAAATGCCGGAGTCGCCGGTCGGACGAGATACTATCATTAAAATAAAATTAATAGTTAAGGGGTGCTCTCATACAATAAACGTGATTTTTTTGCAGTTTTTTGTAGATAATGGTACGGTACCCTTCGTGCGCGAGTCCGACTCGCACTTGTCCGTTTTTTTGTATATGTTTTTTTTGTATATATACTGTAATCATAATGGTACATATTTTTGGATCGAATTAATTAAATTTGATATTAACAATATTTTCAGAGATACAGGGCGATTCACTAGAATGGACAGTGAGGTTTTTTTCTAATACAACTTTCTATATATATTTTAATTTTTATTATCTGTTTACACTTAAAATCGATATTTTCGCAGATATTTTCATTACATTTTCATTACGAACCTGTAAATTATTCATATTTATTTTCCTTAAATCTTTTTTGAAAAATTATGAAATACGTCAATCTATTTTTTAACGCATTGATTGGCCCAACATTTTTTTCCCAGGATTTATGTTTGCACCACAGAGTTTTTTCAAATTGAACCCCTCATATTTTTCAATAAAATTAATACCTTATGGTTTTTTTAATCCAACGCCAATAGTACTATCAGGGGTTACCTGTTTACTGTTTTTGAGATAGAGAATAGTTAAATAAATCGAGTGACGCAAATTGCAGCTTTTATTCATGACAGAAATTATACATAATCGAACAAAAACTATGGCATGCAAGAAATTTATAAAAAAACTGTTGTAATACATTCTCCGATCAGTAATTATAACCATTAATTTATTTCATTTCTCTCTTGAAGTAATACCTGCTGATTAATCATCATAAAAAGCAGGTATGCATGAATTAAAATGGCATATTTAACTGAATATGAGAAACTAGTTAAAAAAATGTGAAACGGGTAGTGTAAAAGATTTACTTTGACAATGTAGACCACAAGTCGACAACAATATTAAATCAATTTTGCTTAATTCAGTTTAAAGACTATCTAGATCGAAACATAAATTATTATATGATTACGAACCGTTAGTTCGTAATGAAAAAGTCGAAATATCTGCCGAAAATATATATTTTAGGTATTAACAAAAATTAATAAGACATTATTATCGAAAACTAAGTAAAATTAACTATACATTTTAGAAATAAAATAATATACATTTTTTCCCATTTTTTCCATTTGAAAAAATTTAAAACCGTACATGGAAAATCATTAAAATATCAATTGTGTGAAATATACACTATTTTCAAAATTTTTGTTTGGATGCATTATTACAGAATATTTTGCAGACGGGCAACGAATTTCTATGATAAACCTTGTCGCAGACATTATAGACACATAACTCAGCAACGCATAATCGGAAATTAATAATCTGCATGTCGCTGAAAGGAAAATTTCACACAGATTGTTTAAAATTTAAAAATATAGAGGGTGTTTTATTAAATAAGACATTACTCATCTATTTGGGTATTCTGCTACTATCGAAAAAAATAAAAATACAAAAATCAACAAATCAACCTCTGCACCTATGGATCAGTCAAAGGTTGTTTTTTTGAAAAAAGTTTTTGGCTAATTAAGAAATCTCACACCAAAAAGCAGATGAACAATATAACATCACTTTAAACGTTTACGTTTCAAAAACTTATCCGATTTCGTTCTCAAAACCTTAAGCACGACTGACACAGTCTATTATGACAGTTTATATTTTATTTTATTTTTTTAAATTACAAACTGTCATACTAGACTGTATGTCAGTCGTGTCTAAGGTTTTGAGAACGAAAGCGGATAAATTTTCGAAACGTAAACGTTTAAAATAATGAATGTTATATTGTAAAGGTAAAGACGCGGGATTTCCTTGGATATATTGACGCATGCGCTGTTTCATGCATGTATGTTTTGGCGCGACAGTGGCGTTTCATTTTGTCTTATGTATGGTTGATTCGCGATATAAATTAATTATAATATTGTGTTATACGCGAGTGTTTAGTGTTTTTATGCGATGGAAACGACGAATGCGAGTGATAGTGGTAATTCCAATCGTAAGCGACCGAATTTGAGAGGAGGAGGACTGAAAATTATCAAAAATGCCTCCTCTAAAATGATATGCTTATGGAATTTCGTTTCCTTCTCACCTTATCTCCCTGAGCCGTCCACCTCCTGGTGATGAATCCACACTATTTCGGCACCAGGGTGTAGTTGAATAATTAATTTTTTTTCTGCCGTTATTATCAACGTTACATAAAAAACAAACTTCACTTTTTTATAGCAACTTTTAATAGGATTTAACATGGCGTAGTTAGTTTTTTATCTTACGTTTCGTATTCTTGCAACTACCATCAATTTAATTTCTTTAAATATGACTGTTTCCTTTAAAATATATATTCTTCAAGCATTTTCCATGCTGGGAATGTTTGTGGTGGGGTGCGATAGACAGATATGAAGATGAACAGATATGAAGATATGAAGAACATATGAAGACAGATATGAAGATATGACTTGAACAGTGGTGACGTTAAGGTGACGCTGATTGTACATACAACAAAGGGGTTCTATTCACAATAGGTCGGAAAGAAATTAAATTTGGTGGTATGGTAGATATAGGATGTACATTGTACACCTCAGTTTGCGACCTCGGGGGGTGGCCGCTCGAGGGATGGGTAAGTGCTATCGAAAAAAAATGCAAATGAAATATGTAGGGAACAAAGCATTATGCACAATTTTAGTTTCCATTTCCGCAATTTCGAACAAAATCAGAATTTCATCGCGGATCAAGACGAAGATCGCTTTCAATGTAATATCTTGTACATGTAACATCTGTATGTAATATTTTTTTCTGAAAGAGTAATGTTTTCTGAGTCTGCAGATGTCCAATTTTATACATTTAGTCGTGTATAATTAAAGATATAATTTTTTGAATCGCGCTCCTACATACTCCGATATGGGTATTTTTTAATTATCAGTTTATATTTACGGTCAATACCTATTTCGTTATTATTGTTGACATATGCGCCAAAGGCATTATTTTTGTGCATTAGTGGTCATGAATATCCTGATTGGGGTATAAGATACGTGCCCCTTGTTCGGCCTCAACTTATGATGCAAGAATATATATATGCATACTTATTTTTATGATGCAAGAATATATATATATATATATATATATATATATATATATATATATATATATATATATATATATATATATATATATATATATATATATATATATATATATATATATATATATATATATATATATATATATATATATATATATATATATATATATTTGCGCAAGTCGGGTAGAGGGAACAAGTAGGATGTGTTCCATTCCCCTCGGAGTTTGCAATATTCCGATGCTGTTGCGAAATGTATCTTGATTGTGCATGCCTTCAGTCCATTTGACACACACCGGCGTTGTTCCATCAAGGAAATATTCGATTCCTCAAGACTTTAGTAAAAAACCCAACATTGACAGACGCGATTCAGGTATTTCACGACCCTAAATGCAAAATTAACGATAGTCGTTGCCGAAAGTTGGATTCTCTGCGGTATACCAACTTTGTACCAAAAATTCATTCAATCTAGGGGCGCTGCCACCAACATCCAATGCGTGCCATCACTGCCATCATCATTCATTGCGCACTTATTAAGTACAGAGCTGGCGGGAAGTTCAGAAACTTCCAGAAGATCATGGATGGCGAAGAACAACCACAGGACTGAACGCAATACGGATCACAAAGGAACTAGCTCCAGACGTTTTACTTAAGAGCATCTTGTGCAGACGCCAGAAAGGTTGTGGACCTACTTGTAGTTACCAGAAAGTAGGATTAAAATAATCGATTCTGTATTTACACTGTACTGGGACGTCCTGCGAAAACATTCCCGACCAGATTGCATTAGACGACGACAATGCAGAAAATGCCGAAAACGTTCCCGATCGGATACCGGACGATGAAGACCAAACGCCGAGTTTGCCGCTTCTGGATCGAAATTTATGTCTGAGAATGATGACAACGAAGGCGAATCAGTTTTACAACGTCGCAAAGAGGCTCAAAGTGAAATTAACCCAGATATCGACCCGCATCGACCGAAAACGCACCAATCAACTCTACCTCAAGGGTGGTGTAGAAATAAGTTGAAAATGATATTTTATTGTATCTTAGGGCAGCCCTTAGTGAATATTTCTTATCGTGTTCATAAAACTTTATAATATACTCCCAGCTAATTCGTTGATTATCTATCAAAAAATTATGTTTTATTGGCATATTTCTGATCGCTTTTATTATGTGCGGATGATCAAAAATGTAGTTAATTTGAGCATTACCAATATTAAAGAATGTGCGTTCTGGGGGAACATCTAGTAATTTAGACCCCTGCATATTATTTAATCTCCTATCTGTTGTAAGAGCACACACACTTTTAGAACCATACTTGTAACTTTGCAACAGCCTCATATGTTACGAATATTAAAGAACTGCCAGGACAAGTATAATGAACAAACTATCCTATGGATTTGCTTCCAAAAAAAAATAAAAACTTATCAAATGTACCGCATCAATATAATAATTTTAAGATATCATAATGTGAATATTCCACTAATATGCTTTTGTGCCGTTATCGCGCGCAATTGAATTTTACAAATGCCATATGAAATGTAGCGTTAAATAGATGAATGAATATAAATAATATTTTCATTTTTCTTCTTCTTGATATTGCATATTTATATATGCCGGCTATTTATGCAGATGTTTATAGGAAATATCAGTATTCGTTGCAAGTAGTTTGAAAGTGACACAAAAACATACACATGTTGCAGACAAATTAAACTATATCTTTTGTGAATACCTACCTACTTAAATAGGGGGTACGGTTTATAACAGTAGGACTTTACCAGACGATAGCTTATCATAAAATAATATCAGTTTCTTACATAAAGTATGGTTGAATAATCCCTTTACTAAAAAAACAGTACATTTAATCGAAAAATTGAAAGGTACAAAAAAATTTGTAAATTAAGGAATCCCCTGAGTAGGTATATCATATGTATATTATGTGTTGTGAGAAATCCAGGGGCACATGATTTTTAAAATAGAATATGTTTGAATACCCCGTACTGTATATTTGACAAACAATTAGCAACCACTATTCAATAGACAATGGAAAAGAACTTATCTATACCAAATTTCAGAGAGCTACCTCTATTTAGTATTGACATATCAATTTATTTAAAATATATTTATTTCTTTAGTATTTAAATATATTGGTTTTGTAGAACCGAAACGAAGCCGAACAAGGATTATTGGATGAAATATCGTCTGTTAAAGTCCTGCTCTTAAAAATCGGACCACCCTGCATTATACCAACTGAATTACAACAAATTTTAAAGTATTACACTGAAATATAATCATTGTTATTGTATATGATAATCACTGTTAGTATAGATAATGATAATTAAAAAATGCCCGTATCGGAGTATGGGGTGCGCTTCAAAAAAACACCACCAGATGTATCAAATCGGGCATATGCAGAGATCTGCAGATGCGCAGATGCGCAGATGCGCAGATCTGCAAATATCACTCTTTCATAAAAAAAAATATTACATTGTTTAATAGCGATCTTCGTCTTAATCCACGATGAAATTCTGATTTTGTTGAAAATTTCAAATCAACCCCCAACTTTGGCGCGCCTTAGAGCGGAAACTATTGGTCGCAGATGAAAAATTGTGAACAATATTGTTCCCTACATATTTCATTTGAACTTTTTTCGATAGCACCCACCCCTCCTCAATCCCCGGCAACCCCCCGAGGCCGCAAACTCAGGTGTACTGTCCGGGGACCTATGTCTACCATCGCAGCAAATTTCATTTCTTTCCAACCTTTTGCGAATAGAAACCATCCATTATTGCTTGGACTACACTCCAAATTTAGAAAAGGGAGGAAATATATAATTTTTCACATATTTTATCTCATCAATATTACTTACGCCAATATTTTATCTTCAGCATCTCGATCCGTTGCTAATATTTGAATTATGAATTGATTTCTTTTGGCAGTTTCATTAATTGATATTTCATACTCGGTTTCTGCAAATTTGGGAATTTCATCATTATAGTCTATTAGAGTAATATTCACTAGCATGCGGTCTTCTTTAGCCGGATCCAATGTACCTCTTGTTAGAACCTATAAGGATCGAGATTGTTTCTTCTATTTCCATTTGAATTCGATATACCTACTTACGTTAAACTGTATATTGACCCATTCAGGCACCTCATAATCCAAGTACGTGGCATTTCTCACAGAAATTTGGAATTCCCCATTTCTATAACCAGCGGTTGGAACAATTAGGAAGGCGTTGGTATAGGCTATTGAACTGTCTTCTAAGTCCTCGAGTTCCACTGTGAATTGAGCATTTTCTCCCTAAAAATATTTATCAAAAAACCATTTTTCCGTAATAGTAGAGGTTACGAATTAAAAACGACATTCACCCATCCGTAAAAGTATTTTATATTAATATTAATATGTTATAAAATATATCAAGAGTGGGTTGGCAAAAAAATTCCTGGAAAGACTATGATTAGTTAATAATTCAAGAATAACGTTTTTTTTAAACGGCATTCATATGATTAAGAAACAAATTTGATACCAATCGAAAGTATGAAGAAGCCTATAGATATGCAAACGTTAGGTTGTCTATTTTTTTCCTGGCGTAACTATTGGGTTGGCAGGAATAAACAGGTGAGTCGATACTGATAATAAATAAATCTTACATCAAAATAAAGGTAATTTCATTGGGAACATAATTATATACGGTTGTCTGCGAAAAATCCGGTTTGAAGTGAAATATTGGTGCTAATAAAAATGTGCGACAAAGAGGTCCCAGAAAACTATTCGGTACGATAGAAGAGGTCATTGCAGCTTCGCGTGGCTCCTCCGTCGGATGGAAGATAGTGCGCATACTATTAGTTCGTGCAATTGAGAAAGACAGCAATATAGACTAGTAAATACTGAGCATTATTTTGGTGGAGTTAACCCAAGGATTATAGACTAACAGGATTGCTTATCGGCCACGTGTTGTTAGACAAGATCTGACGTCAGCGGTTAAGTTCGGCCGGCATCCTTTTGCGCCAACGGTCAATTCTAAATTGATGCTTGGTCAGATAACACTTCTCTAGGCACGATGTTAATGTACAAATGACACACTACACAAACGCCGGGAAATACACCGGTGGGGCAATGAACCTACGCCGTACGTATCCCCTGACGTCAAAAGCGTGGTGGCGGCCTACGAGATTGTCTAACGTTGCGCTTATGGGGATAAGCAATCCTGTTCAGTCTATAATCGTTGGAGTTAACCTCTATATTTGGCATCGGAAAAACGTGCTACAACGTATAGTGTAAGAGTCAGAGCCGAAACAATTCTCTGAATTTACTGGAGCTGGCTTTTCGGTAGTTGGTTACAGTAATTATGTACACAAACATACTCTGGTCAGTCAAGCTAATGTTAAAACAGGGCTGGTCAGTCAGTCCGAATAGATATGACATTTTAGAATAATTTTGAATTTTTTACATTGACAGCGGTGCTCTGCTGGTTGAGTGTGTGATTGTTGCGAGTTGTGATCAAGCGACGCTTCTGCGCATTTACAAAATGAACAGAATTTGTGTATTCTGCAAAAAAAAACCAAGATCCGTTAGCGTCATTTGCAGTGGAAACTTTAAACACTTGTAAAGGTATTTTGCAAATTCATACAATGTATATCGTCAATGAAATTAATGTTTATGTAATTGTGGACATTTAAATTGTTTCAATGCTGATAATAGTTGGTAAATAAAATTTCAAAATATTTATATTCACATTGTAAATAGGAAAAAAAATTAGTAGATGATCAACACCAGATGAAGCATTCAGACGTATACACCCGTGTGCTTACGCAAGGCTAGCGTGAAAACATTGACGCACGTGCATTTTTGTCTGTATTTAAATTTATATTTTATACGTTCATGCCTTTGACATTGTTCATCAAAATATCAATATTTTTCTATTTAACGAATGCATAAAATTTTGTTACAGTACGTAGGTACTGTAAACCTGCAAGTTCTTCTGACGTACCCCAAGCAAACGGAGCATCAAGAGAGAGGAGCAGAATCATTATATTCTGATCCAAAATATGCAAAGTATAATTTCATTTGGTCAATTAATGAATGATTTTTTTTATTGTGTAACGGATGATTATGCACCCTCGGGCAAATTTTCGAGTTATAAGGCTCATTTACATTTATCACTTTGGATGTTCATCTTGGAGAAATCATCCAAAGTGATAAGTGTAGATTGCCTTTCACTTGTGTTGAATCCAAAGTGTACATTAAAAATGAACGATGAAACAAATCGACCCTCCACCTATTTTTGATGAAAGATATGTGCCCTGAACCGATGATTCATCCAAAGTGAAGGCTCAGTGAAAAATGTAAATACGATGAGTTCATTTTCGCCGCTACTTCACTTTTTAGTTTTAGTACAGACTGGCTGCTGTACTAAAACGATTGCTGCGATTGTTTGTTGGTGGCTATTATTATAAATACCTATTTAAATAAACTATATTATATTATAAACGTGTTATACAATGGCATTCAAATGATATCTGTACTACTCAGGATTTTCTTTTGCCCACTCTCGTAACAGCGTGGACGAAGCTCCTAGATTTTCTCTCCTTGAAACCCACGGTTTCATCCACCAACGTCTTTTATCACGGCCAGTTGTTGATATAATTGATTTCAATTGATTTAGCAGTCCACTTGAAATTAAGACAATATTATATTTATATTTTAAAACGATATATTTTAAAACATTATAAAATACATTTCATCCATTAAAGGGATGGGCAAAGGTCTTTTTTAATTCGGATGTTACACTACAAAGCACTATTAGGTACCGTGTCAATATCCCTTATAAAAATAGTTAGGTTCAAGTTCCCGGCATAGTTTTCAAGGAAGCGCATGCTCGTTGATTTGTTAACGACATCATCATATGTGACGTTTTCATTCGAGGCATCGATGATCCACCTGATTAATGGTGGGTTATTATCAATATCTATGATATAGAAGCTGATGTTCAAAGTCGTGTTCCAAATAGGCGCATCAGGCACCTCGTATGACATTATTTCGAAATTATACATAGATATGTCATTTTTATCCCTATCAATTTTCTTCACATTGATAGTTCCATTGTTGTCGATACTAATGTAATTAGCTGTAAAAGAATCAGGTTAGTAGTAGGCGTAGCAATAGGCGCGGTAGAATAATTATTTTACCTTCTTCATCGTCCTCCCAAAGTTTCATGTAATTTATTTCGTAATTCAAGCCATAATCTCCGTCAATGGCTGTCACGCTAAATACCTAAATTTACATTATCACAATTGATCACATTATTATTGAAACAATTAAACGCTTACTTGTTCTTCCTGCTCTCTAAACTGTTGAAATGTAAAATAATTTGTCCAAACTGGGGGAGTGTCTGGTAGATCATTAACATATATGATAGCTCTTACTAATTCGTTTGGTGTTGTAGAGTGTCCAGCACCATCCTACATACAAAAGATAAATTATAAATCCTGCAATTAAGATTTGATTCATTAGATCTTACTTCTGCTCTGATGTCAAACAAGTAGAATGTGACATTCTGATAATTCAATTCTTCATTTACAACTATGTACACGGGCCACGTATATACTGTATCATTTGGGTCATCTCGGTATTTCAGGGCAAAAATATCGTTTTCTCTCTGAAAACAAGCTGGTACATTATACGATCCCATACAACTAAATATGGGGACACCCATAGATTTTGTGTAAATAGTCTCATAAAGTAACTGATCGTATTTAAAAATTTAGGTAGGTTAGGCCTAAATTAGTCAACACAAAAAGTATTTGACAGCATTTCTAAATTATTATTTTACTTACGCCAGTGTTTGGGATGATGTCGAAGGTCATATAGTTTAGCCAGCCATCGGGATCTGATACTGTAGAAAAGCAAGTGCTGTTAGCTGCAGTGTATATAGTATTTTCCTAAAAATTTCAATATAACAAGAATTATACACAATATTTACCTTAATGGGTAGGATGTATAATAATTTTAAAATAGAAAGGTAAAAGGTGTTTTAAAACAAAATAAAATATATATATATATATATATATATATATATATATATATATATATATATATATATATATATATATATATATATATATATATATATATATATATATATATATATATATATATATATATATATTTATATGTATATATATACATATATATATATATATATATATATATATATATATATATATATATATATATATATATATATATATATACATATATACATATATATATATATATATATATATATATATATATATATATATATATATATATATATATATATATATATATATATATATATATATATATATATATATATATATATACATATGTATATATATATATATATATATATATATATATATATATATATATATATATATATATATATATATATATATATATATATATATATATATATATATATATATATATATATATATATATATATATATATATATATATATATATATATATATATATATATATATATATATGTCATTTACAGTTAATTATTGATAGGTACACGTGACAGCGTGTTTTACAATCATGCAAAAAAATTCTTTGAAGTCTTCCCACAAAATAAAATCTAGGTCCTCCTCATATGGGAGCAGAACATGTTTTTTTCCAAAAAAACTTACATCAAAGTTGCACTGCGGAGATGTGAGAGAAGGTTGCTCATCGTCAATGTTATTTATGTTCAAAATGACGAATGGGAAATTACCAACCATCACATTGAAACGGTATATGCGTTCTTGTGTTTCATAATCAAATGATTGTGTGGCATAGAATAAATATGTTGCAGTTTCGTTAGTGCTGGCTTCTAAGGCATGAGAGAATGACGTCCCTACAAAACTTATACTGGGTTCGCTGGTCACTGAAAAAATCATTTTAAATCAAACATGTCATCTCATCAGTATGAAATCAGCAAGCAAATGTTACTAGGTATTAGGTAAATATATTACCTTCGGTAATTTTGAAAAGCAGGGTACGTGGTACATCTCCATTGTCAAAATCATGGTTGTTTTCATCCATTGTAACCGTATAACGGTTATCGCCAAGGGCAGTGACATTTACGATGTCATTGGCAGTTAAAATATCCTGCGATTTGACTGCAAGAAAAATAATGTATGTAGTTTGTAATGAAGTGACAATAATTTCCCCCTCATTAAGTTATTAAGTCCCATATTTGTATTGTATAAATTACTCAGTTAATATAGGCCCAAATCCATTTGTTTTTAGCTGTGCATTAGTAGTAAATTGCACATTCAGTTCCGATTACAGTTAAGCCATAAATAACTCCGTTCGGGAAAGTGCGCCCCGTAAATAATTTTTCAATACCAAGAACCCGTCATAGCACGACTCAGGTATGCTATAAATCACATGGTCAAGAGCGCACACGAGGAACATAGCTCATAAGAAGTAGGAAGGCGATTCGCGTAGAAATGGAAAATACCGCCAAAACAAGTCGCAGCTCTTCTGCAGTAAATTATTAAGCAAGTATTCCTATTTGGTAGCGCCTACTACAACAAGCCGAACACCGACCCGTCAAACCGTCAAGAAGAAGTTTACATCTTGAAACGAGAAAATGAACACCGTGTACCGCATTCATCATAACTTCAACACGAGTGAGGCGTTCCAACCAT
Organism: Tetropium fuscum; assembly: GCA_964058915.1. NCBI lineage: Eukaryota > Metazoa > Arthropoda > Insecta > Coleoptera > Cerambycidae > Tetropium > Tetropium fuscum. The sequence continues at coordinate 71,153 of CAXKVY010018576.1, read as the reverse complement.
TTCCTGCCCGCGTAATTCGTTTGCACTCACAAGCCGGAAGACTACGAAGGAACTACTCACTCCTGTCATGGAAGTCTAGTCAATTGAGTACTATAAGTATGTTAGAATTCCCGGACTCCGCCATATAGACTGACTGAATTGCTTCTTCTACGCACGATAAAATAATACCGCTTATTTTTCGGTCACCGCCATTTTGGATCCCCGTAACGACTACTGCCATTTTGGGTCCCTAAGGCCGTTAAATAATTAAGCTTGACCGTATTCAGAGTGAATCACGTGTAGATATATGTATATAATCTGATTAACAAAGATAGAACTACAACTAGTTGTATTGAACAAAGACTGACAATAAACCTGTTACAACCATTCACCTGTGTATTCTTTTAGATAGTTTCATAAAAGGTCTATCTGTGAATCACGTGGCCCCTGCAATTACCCGTCCCCTCTCGCAGCTACTCGTGGCCCCTACAGTACTGCCTGTAGGGAAAAGTGGTATATCTACACTATAAACAGATGTTTGCGCCCGAGACAAAAGCCAAGCACCGCACGAAAGAGCGTCACAAGATATATTAAATGGAACTTTATTTATTAATAAGGAAATGCTGAAGACCTAGAAATATGTTGTCCTATCAGACAAAAGTTATAGCGGCCAAACCTAAAATGTTTTGTTTTAATATATATAAATATTATATGAATACAGTAGGTAATCAGTTTCTGTCTCCTATGTGAAAATGTATGTAACCTTTTTCGTAAATGTATGTAATTATGATTCTACATTATTTACTTTGTATTATTAGTTTACTTACTTTAGTAAAAACTAGTGTTGAGCATACCCGACTGAATTAAATAGCAAGGGAAGTAGGTACTCGATACTCGAGTGAATTCAATAATCCAGTGATCACTCAAATTAGTTTTGACAAGATAAAGCTAAATATCTGTACTCACCGCTGTCATACGTAAGATACGTCGTCACAACTACCATCGCGCGCTTCCAGGATCTGTGTAAGACAACTCGCTCGCGCCCAATATTTTAATAATTTATAACAAATCTAATACTAGGAATTAAGGAATAATATTTTGCATACCTATATTATTTTTGAATAAGATATAATTCCCTATTCCCTATTATATTTATATATAGATTTATAGATAAATATAGATATATTTCCTTTTATATTTCCCTTTACCTAAAACAGAATTACTTTTGTCACAGGGTCGACGATTGACCAGCTGGTTTTCCAAAAATATTTTTATCTTATTACATTCGAGAAATTTGTAACAGGGTCGACGACTGACCAAATAATAAAGATTACGTATACACAAGATACGTATACACGGCATAGGGTCTCTAAGGAGAACCAGTTGGTTTCAGAAGAATATTTTTAGATTATTCAGCGGCGGTTAAATAAGACAGCTACAAAATGCTGTCTGCTATTTAGGCGTTCAAATTGATACTGCTGTGAGATGCTTGTCTTCCCTTTTCTTTCTAGGTATTCTGCCAAATCTGCGATTGGGCGTTTATTTAAGTTTAAACGGCATTAGGTATTTACATTGACTGAAAAATAAAAGAAATTGCTTCAGTTATTTGAAAATATGAAAACGTCGAGAGAGTGAAAATTGTTTTTACTCTATCGACGTTCAAATATAGTTTTTACTAAAAACTATATTATTTACTTGCGTGTTACAACTTGCAACACTAATATACACACTAAAGTTTCAATATCCCTAATGTCGAAAAGCACAAAGCCATTTATCATTGCATTGCTTCATTTATCTATATATAGGTAAATGGTAATAATCTACCTAAACTGTATAGGTATATAATATACTCTATTCACTTAAACTTGCGGTGGTAGACTTAGTGAGGCCGATTTACAATGGGCAAAGAAACAAGTGTATTGTAAGTTGCATATTTCCAAGCGTTAATGACATTGACCATTAGGGTTAACACTTATATGCTGGCTAACGTTGCAAAGTTTAAGTGCAGACTTTAGTCAATTAGTGAACTTTAGTAGTAACACTTTTACAGCCGAGAAAATATGGTTATTTTCTCGAGAAAATTTATAGGTGGTATAACTAATAATAATAATAAATTAATTCTATTTTAAAATAATTTCAGATTAAAATTCATTTCTTTATTCTTCGGAAATAGGTAGGTATATATCTTTAGGGTATTTTATGTGTACCCACATTTAGAAATACCGGTTTACATTGACTTTTAAGATGATTACAACAAAATGAATAAGTCTTCAGCATATTCACACTTATAATAATAATTGTAGAGGAACTTGGGATAGTGAATTTTCATTATAGGTACTAATAAATTAGATTTCTCCAAAATATCTTGAGATATTATAATGAAATTTTAGGCGTATCAATAGCTATGGGAGGAGCATACTTTGCAATACAGAACGATTATTTAGTCTTCCCAGTAGCGCGCGTATTGGCTTGCCCTTTATGCACGTATTGCCGGCTATTTTCATATCCCTAAAAATATAAAATTTTCCCTTTTTAAATTTTTTTAAAATCCTTTTTCAATTAAGTACGAAGAAAAAATCTATCTTCAGATTTTTTCGTTATATGCACTGTTTTTTAATAAAAAAATAAAAACCATTTTAATGCATGTCCATTTATCATACAAAAATATTTTTTACAAATTCAAGGGTTTCATTCACGGGCGAAAACAAGTATTTTACAAAATTTTTACTGTTTTTTAAATTAAACCTCCAACATCCTGTCGGTAACGAAACGTTTGCGTACCTATGTTTATAAGAACTTTTTTGTATAAAATAACCTGTACCATAACCCATTAAATGTTGCCGCATCTTCAGCGACAAAAACACGAGCGGACCTCGACGAGCGTGAGAAACTTCAAGCTGCAGGATTTGCCGTGAAGCAAGCAACTGAAGATGCGGACTCTGTTATAATAAATACCGCAATTGAACTATCATGTAACAATGACACCGTGATGGTCGTTGGTGAAGACGTCGACTTTCCACTATTACTGACGGCTCCGGTTTCATATGTATCCAATATGTATCTACTAAAACCAGGAAAATGGAAGAGCCAGAACATAATTTACTCATCCTAATATTTTAAGCACGCAAAAGAAGTTGCAGAGTATATACTATTTAATCCTGCATTCAGCGGCTGTGACACAACCTCGGCATTCTACAGATAGGGAAAACAAAAAATTATAAAATTGTTGCAGAAAAATCCTGAATTGCCCAAAACGGTTGCAATCTTCAAATACCAGATGTTTCTACAAACTTGATCAAAGCGGCCGAGAAACTTGTTGTTAAAGTTTTGTATGGACAAAGCAGTGACTATTTCACTGAACGAATGGAGGTATCAATGTTTTGCAAAATCAATATGGAAAAGTGCTTACAATCTTGCATCGTTGCCCCCATCTACAGAAGAAAGAGCGAGACAGCACTCCCTTAGAGCCCATCATCAGGTGCAAGAGTGACACAGCAAGAAAAATCCGAAAAATTGGGACTGGAAAATACAGCAAATGGACTATTCCCACTTTGAAAAATGCTGCTCCGCAAAAGCTCCTAATGAAGATTTCGTGCAATACATATGTGGGTGTTTATAAACATTGTAAATCAACTCATTGTGAATACTTTGAAACTATTACAAACATTCAAGAGAATGATGATGATTTATTCAATTTTGACTTCTTATGATTATTTGACTGATGAAGACTTATTCTTCATGAAAATGTGGATGAAGAAGGAGAAGATAGTGAATCAGAAGATTTTCGAACAAAGAGAAGGAGATTGTGTTAATATATATTTAAAGGTTTTTAATCATATACCATAATTTTTTTTAAGCAAATATCTGTGTATTATGTACAAAATCATTATTATACAATTTTTATAATTATGATTTTGTACATAATACATAATATTTGCATAATAAAATAATTGTTTAAATAAATTACATTATTTTTACTTACTCTAATAAAATGCTGTTTCAATTCAATTCAATTTTCTACCGACATCAGCAAATATGACGTGAGTACGATCAATTACGCAAAAAATTCAAGCATCACTTGAAAAATATCAGGATAACCTAGGACCGCAACCGCAAGCGCAGCACTTTCCCCACTCCGCTGTCCTCTCAAGCTGCTCCGCACGCTTTGCTTTATTATTCAATTTCTGATACTAAAAAATTAATGAATCTTATCCTGGTATTTTTTTTAATAGAAAATATGGATATTTAGCATTAACGTGTGTTAATGCTACTATAAGTTATGTTTTTTTATTATATTCGTGAAAAGATGCCAGTAATTTATTCCCGTAGCTGTCATTTCCACCGAATAAAAATGGAGAGAGATATTTAAAAAAAATATGTACAAAAATGAAATGTTTTCAAATTCATTTTATGATACGAGAAATGAAAAAAATCGGTACAACTGTCTATAGGATGATAACGCAACTCTTCACGAACAAAATGAGCCCTTACTCGATGCTCAAGCATAAGCCCATGCGAACCTCGGAAAGAATGTTTTTTTTCGAAAAATCGATATATCTGGATAAATTATCAATATTTTAAAATCTTTTTAGCTTGCTATTAGCTATACTTGTCCCAAGGAACAAGTGTGGGAAAGTTATAGTTCTAGTTCTAGTTCTAAGTTGTAGAGAACCCGATTTTAAGAGGCATTTTCGATATAACTCGAAAAGTACGAAAGATATCGAAAATTATTATATAATCATTTTGATATATTTTTTCAATAGCTACAACGCCCTCATTTAACTTTTTTCGATAGGAGCTATAGTTTCCAGTTATGTACAAAATATCGTTTTATTCAACTTTGCTAATTTTTTAGGTTAAGTTCGCCATTCAGGCGCGAGTTGAAAGAAATAGAAATTCATTTTTAAATTTTATTTCCTATACTATTTTGATGCTATACTTTCTTATGCTAATTTAACATTAGGCCGTGACAGAATGATTAGACTACTACAGATAATGTACAAATGATAATGATCTAATCAGGCAGGTATACACGAAAAATATAACAAATATTTACCTTTTGTTATAAGCAGTATAAAACAGCAAATCAGCAAGATCTTCAAGGGGCCTCCCATATCTTAAACAAAAATCATATTATGTATTTACAAGCAAAGTTACACGATTAAACAGTAGAGAATAATGATACCTACTAGACGTTATTTATGATGAAAGAGAAATGTTAAATCCAAGTTTTCGACCTCGGCAGACGACCGGGTCATTGTAAAAAATCAAGAAAATCTCAAAATTTTTTACCTTTTTTTAGCTTTTGGCGAGTTTGACCTGGAAGGGCGGATTTTCATCAAAGACCGTCACTATAATTTATAATTAAAGGTTGCATTATTCCGATCTAACGCCCTAAATTATTGTTGTATGACTTGGCCGCAAATATTCGTAATTTATCCTTAAAAACCACGACTCTCTTATGTTCTCGTCTACGTTACCGGACTTGATTTTTCTGTGTTACTTGAAGCTTAGTATAATTAAGTTTCATCATATAATAGTAAATTTCTGTTATTAGCAGTTTATCATGTACGAGGGAATCAGTGTGAATAAGTCCGTCTAATGCCCTAATTGATCTGGGTAATGGGTTGTACCAAACAAACGCCTTGTTTATAACGCCTTCAATATAATTGCCAGCCGCTGTCCTGCCCTGCTGCAAGGGTCGGTAAGTGCAATAAGCTACCTGCTTCGGGTGTTCATCGACACTTGCGGCAGCATCTGGATCTCCAGACGTTGTACAGGATAAGATTTCACACGTGCCTCTTCGCTTCATATGTTTCGTGAATCTTTCCCACTTAAGGTTGTCGACGCTCCGCAGATGGGGAGCGTTTTGGACCACAAGATTCACGGAGGTAATCGCACTTGTTTCGTATTGGCCATGAGTTCAGAATATATAGGGAAGTTTTTACCCAGGCATATGTGAAATTTTACTTGTGTCGTGTTTATATAGGATAAGATTTGACAGGTGTCATTTGCTTCATTATATTCAGTATATACCTATGTCAGATGCACACCTTGTGTGTTGTCTAGCAACTGAAGAACCGGCATGCTAAATCTACAGAGGGTACTGACGTCTTGTTACGTCCCTGCGAGCCCTGTACCGATTGGTACCCCCATTGGAGCGCTTAGCCGTGGGGAAATCTTCAGAGGTTCAACGGTTGTGGGACAATAATTGTGGGCACCGTGAAGTTTTACCTATACTAACTAGTTTTCGGTAACCCCTGTGTGGTCACAATCATATAATTTTGTTGATTGCCTACGCTAATCTCAGAATGGCGATTGCCATAAACAATGACAGTACGTCATTGTTTGTTTGTACTAGAAGTAAATGGTACCAAGGTATCTCCACTTCTGCCTCCCTCACCTGCAAGTAGTGTATCATGCTTTGCATTAGCCATGTTAACTACAAATTATACAGTAACTTTATATGAGGCGAGTGTCTCAACAAACATTACAATTGTCCCTTGACTATGGTCAGAATAAATGTCCTAAAACAGTTTCCGTATTTTATTGAGTTCAATTCTCCTTCCGAAATTGGGTAACAAATCATGTTGTGTCCCTAACAAAGTATAGTCTTATACAGCCCTGGAGTACAGTGCTCTACAAAGATTTAAACAGAGTGTCACTAAGCCAGAGTACCACAGCCACAGTATTTTCAAAGTGTTCTTTCGTGCTATAAATTGAGGTAACCTAAATCAGATCCGAATGGGGACAAGTAATATCAAACTTTAAAAGAACTAGGGTATTAACAAAACTACAATCACAACGTAAATTTGGGTCCTAACTAAATAAAACTAGACGATCACGTAAAAGGCCAACTTGTTTATTTTTCTTGCTTTGTCAGATGTGTATATATATATAGGAGTGTATGTGCGCATGTGTGTATGTGAGTGTATGTCTGTCTGCATGTATGCATGTATGTATGTATACCTGCATGTATGTATGTATGTGTATGTATTGCCGTCTGATGAAGTAATGGGGAATAAATAAAGTAAGTAAAAGAAAATAAAAAGAAGATAAGAAAACATAAGAGAAAGAAAGAGAGGGGGTGAGCCGCTTCAATTTCTATTATAAAAAATCTATTTTTTTTTCTCAAGTGGTTGTCGGAGGGTCACTTTCTGGAAGGTGTCTGTTTCTTTCGACATAATCAATATACTATAATATACTCTTATATAACATTTGCAATAAAATTGTGTTCTTTCCATCATTTTATATTTATTATTACCTACTCGCGCTAATACTCTTGGCTAAAGATGTGACCTCGATAAGAGGGGGTCGAGCGGTAGGATCGCTCTTTACCCCTGCTTACAATTTTATTAAGTTTACATAATTTAAAAGAAAATGTACACAGGTCGGAAAGTGAGCTTTTGAACACGCTTCCTGGCCTGGCGGAAAGTAATTATTAGATAGTAATAGCTCAGTAATGATCGTATTTTTAACTGATTGCTCATAAAATATATTGCGGCTAGAAGAAAATAAAAACATCACGCATTTAACACAAACAGTTAATGTGGATGATTGCGTTAGTTCGCTGAATTGTTATAGAGGCTAATAAATTAGTGACTAGAAATAATTATCAGCCGTATATTACTGAATTACTTTGTAAATAAAGTGACTGGGATATAATATATTAAATATGATGTTTATTTTCGCTACTGTGACCAATCATCGACGTCTGGAGACACTAAGCTAGGACCAATGTGAAAATATTCCCGCATTTGTAACGCATTTTTGTCGGTGGAGTGTAAGGAATCCTCCGCTTGCCCTATCTCTCTATATTTCTCCTCTATATTTCCTCTGAAATGTGGTATATCTTCTATGCAACCCGAACATAGTCTATATTTTAAGCAAATATACAAGCCGCTAGAAGACTGACGGTCACTGCTCTGTTTGGCTGGTCTTGTTACTCATCCGAACTAGTAAATATAAATATGTTGCGTTACTTTTCGTATCGCTTGTCATTTTGGGGTACGGAATAAGGACAAAACTCGGAAGGTATAGACTAATGATTAAAAATATGACTTACTTATGATTACTGGTTGCTATTTTAAATCCATATATCTAATACAATGAAAACAAAGCACACAAATTAATTCACCTCACTGCTCTAGTACCTACTATGCACGAACTGTATTAATATTATTCACCGATTAATGCTATCTAAGATAAGATATCGATGGTGTGTATCAATTTTTAGCAAAATTAATGATAAAAATAAAATGGCACACAATGGAGATTTCGTTATTAATATGTCATGATTATAAAAGTATAATCGAGATTATATTGTGATAATATTTAAATGAACTGGGCATCGCGATTCATATAACAAGGATAAATACCTAGCTATTTTCAATATATTTTTGCTACTGAGTGTTTCAGAATGTGTTTCATGGAAATTATTGGTAAAACCGCGAACGAATAGCTATTTATGTTACCAGTTGGGAAAAGTACTTTTTGTGTAAGGAGTAGATTTTTGCGGAATGAGCGCTAGCGTTTCCCAACGTGTTTCATACAAGATTTTTTCTAATTTTCACCAATTTTATATTTTTTGAGAAGAAAACTATAAATTTTATACCTTTAAAAACAATCCACTAGTTTGTAACGGCATGACATCTCGTCACTTTCATAGCTTGTCAGGTCTAAATAACCTACTATGCAATGAACGTTTTCTAATTTTGACATGTAAAGTGAGACTTTTCAAAACCCTCTGACGTTAGGAAACGTCTTACTTTTCACAACCAGTAACGAAAAGTAAAATATTGCGCAACTGGTTGTGTAAAGTTCATTACATAGTAGGTTATTTAGCCCTGACAAGCTAGGAAAGTGACGAGCTGTCACACCGTTACAACCTACTGGATTGTTTTTAAACGTATAAAATTCATAGTTTACTTCTCATAAAATATAAAATTGATGAAAAATAGAAAAAATCTTGTATGAAACACGTTGGGAAACACTATTTTGTGTAAGTCGCATCCTTTTGCATTTTATATTTATTTTGAGAAACGAGGTTTAAACGAATTAAGAAAAATTTAATCATGGCAACTCAACGAGTACACAAAAATATACTACTGCATGTAAAATAACAATTGGAAGACGCAATATTGTTCATTTACACATTTAATTTAATATGAGCAAAACATTAATAAGAATACAATAAACAATGAACAACTTAACTCAAGAAAACTAAGAGTAAAACGTAGTAAGGAACAAAAAACAAAACAACGAATAGATTAAAGAGAAAAGGAACGTAGGTATAAATAAATATTAATCTAAATTAAATGTTCGCAATTGCGACCGTTCTTTCTTAAACACAACTTTAAACGATTGAATGTTTCCGCCCACACATTATTTAAAACAATCGACACAATGCTCTTATAACCAATCAAGTAGCCCGAAATGAAGAAATCCAATGGGGTTAAATCAGGCGATCGAGCAGGCCATTCCATAGGCCCACTTAAACCAATCCAGCGCCCGGGGAGCACCTCGTGTAAATATTGACGGATATTTACTGCATAATGAGGGAGTGCTCCATCTTGATACCAGATTTCATTGGCTGGAACGTCTGGTCAATATTTGGGAATAATGCGGCAAGTGCGGGGGTTAAGTCGTTGCGGAGAAAATCTAAATAAGTGTATCCGGTTAAATTTCCCTCAAAGAAATATGGCCCCAAAATCCTACTTCTTAGAATACCCGCCCAAAATTTATTTTTCGTGGATATTGAGTGTGAGCCTCAATTGCCCAATCTGGCTTGTCACTATCCCAGTATCTGCAGTCTGGCCTGTTCACAACGCCATGTAAGGAATACGTCGTACCGCCTCGTCCGAAAATAAAATCAAATTTGTTAAAAAAGTGGAATTTATGCGTATTCTCTCCAACATTTCCTGGCAGAATTAAACACGTCGATCTAGATCATCCTGGTTTAACTCATGTATTAATTTTACTTTATACGGCTGATACTTGTTGATCTTCAGGATTTTATGAACTAAAAAATTTGAAAATCCAGATTCATCTGCAATTCCTTGCGTCGTCGAATGCCGATTTTCATGGACGGACAACAAAACATTTAAACTATTTTCATCATTAACAACTCTGATACGTCCACTTCTCGGAAGACCACTGGAAGTGCCATGCTCTCTATACTTCTCTTAAATCCTGCTTACCGTTGACTTACTGGCGTTCTTACCTTCATATTTCGAATTGAACATATCACAAACTTCTTTATGTGTTCGGGTTAAATCATCGTAGCTTATCATAATTAATATTTATATTCTTTATTTTTCGGATAACATCTTGCTTTTAATGATTAACAACACTTTTAACAGGGAAACAAATATTTACTGTCACCTTAGTGTTTTGTTTCAAGCGAGCCATAGCACACTTCTTCCAATTGTTAGTTTTAATACAGCAGTATGGTATTTTTGTGTAATGGTAGAGTACATGATTAATTTTTTTTAACTTCGTTTAAACCTCTGCTTCTCAAAACAAATTTAATATAAAGTGTGCTACTATGCCGAAGTGGAGCGGCCCGAAACTTGCTGTGACGTCACAAGCTACAATATTCGGTAGGCGTTGCGCCGGAAAGCGGCAGAATGAAGTATGAAATCAAGCGGTCGAATGCTGGGATCTCCCGTAACCGACCGAATCGGTCCCCTCGTTGTTTGTAAATTGGCATATGGCGTCACGACTTTGAACCTGTTTGAAACTTATCTTATCTTATTTTTCGGTATGGTAGAACATTCTTATGCAATAAAAAAATAATGTTCCCTATTGCGTCCCTATTGAGTCGACTCCTTCGGCACTCGCAGTGTTGTTATATATATATATATATATATATATATATATATATATATATATATATATATATATATATATATATATATATATATATATATATATATATATTGTAACAGTCATAATTTCAGCACCCTGTATGCACTTACCTATATATATTAATTGCCTTTGTCACGCCGGTAAATACCCTCAAGGCCACTGTATTTGGTTTTAGCATATTTTACAGCTATTAATTTAAGGAGTGGTATTTATTCACACAGACAGACTAAGTACACAAATTATAACAATAAATAAGAGAGAGGGTTGTTTGAGAATTTACTTTATTAACAACTGCTTGAAGTAAGAAATAACATTTTATATTCGAATTCAAATCTAGTAATTTTAATTATTTCAATTTGACTAATCAGATCAGTTTTATCAAGGAGACAAAAAGAAGTCATTTTTTGTGTATAATTGGAAGCCATGACAGGATAGTGAATTTTAACAGCTATTTTCTACATTATCCTGGCTCAAAGTGTAAGGAGGCCTAATAAGAGCTAAGGTATGTAACAACTAATATCTCTTCTTTGTTTTGATATAAATTTCATATGTGAGAGACTGAAAAACGGAACATTTTCAGGCCTCTCGTCTCTTACTGTTTGTCCTTACTTTCTTCACGCCAAAATTGACTCTAGTAACACTTGACAAAAGCAGCGAGCATTGTACGGTGCACTCAACCACTGGTTTCATCTATTTTTGCTATTTCGAGCAGCTTGTTATAAAGTTTGAGGTCCATGAGGCGCAGCCTTTAGTTAGACCTGAAGAGAGCTGCGGTAGGTCAGAGAAGCCTGTAAGCCACCTTTACCCTTCACAGAGTGTATCGGAGCCCCTCAAAGTTGGACATTGGTTCGCTAGCAGTATTCTCTAGAGTGATATCCGAGAGCGGTCAAAGACGGTTTGTGTACTTAGTCCCAACTGTGAGTACCACTTTCTTTATTTATGATAGCGTTGTGGAGGACACCTTTGTCTCACGTTATGGTCACGACACTTCCAGGACAAAGTGTATGGGTGGTGATAAAATCCTTGTAACTTTAGTCATACCTCTTACCGTAAGCTTTGCGTTTGTGATTATTTCATAATTTTTTGATTTTGTAAACTTAGGGACAGCTGTTCGTAAGGGCATTATACCTGTAAAAAGTACAATTTAGATGGTGTGCCTTTAGCTTCTTTATTTGGTCATTTGTTGATCGGTGGCCTGATCACTACCTACTTTCCTAGGTAGTATATTGTATTAGTATTGTAGGTTTCATTATTAGAAGTAAGATCACCATTTATATTAGATTTCAACTTGTCTCTGTTGTACATTGCAAAAGAGCGCGACTTGTAGGCATTTGTAGGTTAATATTAGTGTCAAACTCATCTGTCACCACAGATCTTCACACACTGTCTTGGTTGTTCCAAATTATGATTTCGCTGTGTCACACAGTGCTGTGACACATTATTAGTCCGTGTTACATTTACCTTTATTTGTGTTTATACATATTTATATTTACAAATACCTTTATTCATATATCTCTATTCTTTATTCATATATCTCCCCATTTACATATTTTTACATTTATATATTATTATACTTGAATTTGGATACAGTGTGTTTTATTTGCACCTGCCACATATCTTGCCAGCTGTGCATTCATTTATTAATTTGGTTTTGCCGATTTCACTAAAATCGGATGGCGCCTGGGCTGGTTTACTTATGCGCAGAGAAGAATTAAATTGTCCGGAGTTTACTTTAAATACGAATTCCGAACTCACGACCGCTTCCGTAAAGACGAGCAACCGGCCTCTGTGACATTGCCTGCAACACCTATTTAGTATCACAATATATATATATATATATATATATATATATATATATATATATATATATATATATATATATATATATATATATATATATATATATATATATATTACTTATGCGTTTACTTATGCGCAGAGAAGAATTAAATTGTCCGGAGTTTACTTTAAATACGAATTCCGAACTCACGACCGCTTCCGTAAAGACGAGCAACCGGCCTCTGTGACATTGCCTGCAACACCTATTTAGTATCACAATATATATATATATATATATATATATATATATATATATATATATATATATATATATATATATATATATATATATATATATATATATATATATATATATATATATATATATATATATATATATATATATATATATATATTACTAGAGAATACTAACAGACTTTGAATTTTCTCTTCATTTAGTGTCAAATGATTGAATTCAAATCATCGTTTGGCTTGAGAAGTAGTGTTAGCGTTTTCCAGAAAGAGGTCATGCATGTTTGAACCTAAGTTTATTATAGTGTATGTTCGGCAAATGTCACGCACCTGTTGGGGAGTATGTTATGAAATAAATCGTTGACGTACAAAATCAATGAAAGTGGCCCCAATACTGAGTCTTGAGGAACTCCGTGGATAACTGAACTGTACTTTGACAGTTTGGTATTTATGTATATTATATTATATTTTTCTATTAGATATATATGATTTAAAAAGTGACAAAAGAAAAATGAGTGAGACCTCTAATTCCAAGGTAGTGCAGTTTGTTTGACAAAATATCGTGGGAGACAGAGTCAGAGATCCTTGAGAGATGGCACAATGTAATTGATACATGCTTGCCATTCTCGAGGTCATCAACTATGCTGCTTAATATTTTAAAGACCGCTTGGGTTGTGCTACACTGGCTTCTGAAGCCAAACTGACACATAGAACATTATTGTTTTAGAAAAAAATCGTCAGCTGTGCTTTCAATATAATTTCAAAAATCTTTGCGATGACAGGAATGATGAATATGGGGCGGTAATTCTCGATGTCCGAAATATCTTCTTTTTTATGGATTGATATAATTTTTGTTATTTTAGATGCATAAGGAAAGTTTCCTTCACATTGCACCCGTGTTATTCTTGTTAAGTAAATATGGTATAGTATACGTGATGATTTTAAATGTGACAATTGTAAAACCTAATTATTTTTATGTGACCTGTGGAATCGGTAGAACTGGTTTTTGTGACGGAAACTCTGACTTGAACCTCGCTTAATAATATTACATGTTCTAAATAGTATTTCTCCATTAATAAAATCATCTACAGAGGAGGAGAGGCTTCTTGCACCTAAAAAATACCCACATATTTTCGATTATTTTATCTAAGGTTCAATAGGCCATCGCAATCTGGAGTCATAGGTCCTGCAGTTCAGTCACGAACGCCCCACGAATGAAACACAACAATTCAGTAGTGGTGAACTCAGCCGGCTATACTTTCAAAAGTAAGTGACATGCTTTTCTTAATATTTAAATATAAGATCCGTAAAAAATATTTAAATCACGACAGCCAAAGCACAGAAATAATTAATTTTGTTCAAATTATTACAGGCAATTATATCTAAAAATGCATGAATATTACCCCTCGTACATGTTCCATGTTTGCATTGATACGTTCGTGTAGAAACAAGAGCAGACGCGGCTGCTATTTTATAAAGTCTAAAAATTTCTTGGTCGCACTCTAGTTTTTAGCTACCGATTTAGAAATTTTCATTTAAAAAATGTTGCAAAAATGTCATGATGTGCACATGACATGAACGTGATAGTAATGTTTAGGCCCCTAAAAGATCACTTGCACTTGTTCTTTAAATTTAATTACATCATATATATTTATCTAATGAAGCACGATAATTTTTTATATTACTTAATCATTAGATACTAACATGGTAAATGCAGTTCCATCGTCTAGAGTTGACACTATCAAAAATGTAGCGGCAATTTTTGTATTTTTAAACGGATATCGAAAATCTAAAATATACAGGGTGGAAAATAAAACAGTATTTCAAGACAGTAGCCTCAGTAAGAGGAATTAAAACAGGGATGCCAAACTGCAAGTGGAATTCACAAAGATGCAATTGTAGGACCTGGTTTTATATATGGGCCCTTAAATACAGAACGTTAGTGTATATTCTTGAAAATCTAGTTGAAAAATATTTAGATAATATTAATTCAGTGGACAACATATCTGTTACTTGGTAGCAGGATGGAGCACACTGTGCAAGGAACGTCACTGAATAATTGAACGGAAAATATCCTGTTTGGATAGGAAGGCACGGTGTTATACACTGGCCCGCTAAAAGTCCGGACATAACTCCGGATTTTTTTTCTTTGGGGTGCACTAAAATAATATATATATTTATGAAACTAGGGTTTTGATAAGATTAATTAAATAAATAAGTCTAAAAATTTCTTGGTCGCACTCTAGTTTTTAGGTATCGATTTAGAAATTTTCATTTAAACAATGTTGCTATACTATTGTATGCAATCATGATATGCACATGACATGAACGTGATAGTAATGTTTAGGCCCCTAAAAGATTACTTGCAGTTGTTCTTTAAATTAAATTACATGATATATCTTTATCTAATGAAGCACGATAATTTTTTGTGTTACTTAATTATTAGATATAAACATAAACATAGTAAATACAGTTCCATCGTCTAGAGTTGTCTTAAAATTGACACCATCAAAAATGTAGCGGCAATTTTTATATTTTTTGACGGATATTAAAAATTATTATTTGGCAGCAGGATGGAGCACAATGTGCAAGGAACGTCACTGAATAATTTAAAGGAAAATATCCTGTTTGGATAGGAAGGCACGGTGTTATACATTAAAAAGGCCCGCTGAAAGTCCGGACATGACTCCTTGGATTTTTTTCTTTGGGGTGCGTTAAAACAAGATATATATGAAACTGGGGATTCGATAAGATTAATTAAATAAATAAGGTGATGATTATAAACAATTATATATTTTTGGATTCAGAAAATTAAGGAAATTTCTTGATTTGTTAATATTAGTGTTACATTGAAAAAACTCATGTTTTATTTTCAACCCTGTATATGTATAAAATTTTTAATATCCCAGTTCAGAATATAAAAATTCATCAAGAATCGGGTTACATAAGTTAAATCGGTGTGGATAGGAAGGATGGGTTTTAAGAGATTTTAATACCATTAAAAGTATGTTAGCTTACTAATATAGGTATGAAAAGTAGTGTTAGCTTGCAAAATGCCATGAAGAGATAATTTCTGGCATGGACCTTTATATTGTAGTAAGGTTAATTAATGGTTAGTTAATGGTTAAGTAAACAAAAATATGCTTGTCACTGACAATATCGCTTTATTGACATATTTTTTTATTCTACATCTTTCCGTGCCGTCGCGTCGTTGAAGTAGTGTATTCTACTTCAAAAATATATCAATAATGCCATATTGTCAATGAAAAGCGTATTTTTGTTTACTTCAACTTGAATTTCAAGCGTGTATATATCAGTAACAATTTATCTGAGAAAAAAGTTGTATATAAGAAATGTAGGAAATTTAATGACGTACATAATAATAGAAATTAACGTCGGTTACACGGTTAAGCAGATATGCGCAAAAAAAACGATTTTTTGTTGCTATTTTCCAATGTGGCAATTTTATGTCGTTTTGAAGAATCAATCAGCTTTTCTTGAATGTGTATGTAGGTATTTAGGTATATCATAACCCAAGGTGTTTATTTAATTACGCATAAAAAGTTCCTATTGCAAATTACTTTACTGTTATGGTGTGGTGTAGTAGATCCGTGCGTCATGTCCGTGATAGGTACGTCAGTATAAGGCTCAAAAAAACAATTATTGCAATCAAATAAAATACCGGAGTGGAATAAGCTGACTTTCGATAATGCTACTTTTTAATCGAAGAGAGGCAGTAGTGCCTGTGATAAATTTATAATATGACGCACTCACTAAGCATATATATATATATATATATATATATATATATATATATATATATATATATATATATATATATATATATATATATATATATATATAGGTATATATATATATATACATATATATATATATATATATATATATATATATATATATATATATATATATATATATATATATATATATATATATATATATATATATATATATATATATATATATATATATATATATATATATATATATATATATATATATATATATATATATATATATATATATATAGTTAGGGGGGTCCAGTTAGGCTTATTTGTTGTTAATAAAATTGCTTTAAATGATTTTGTTGACGATAAAAGTTAATTATTCATCGTTATTGAATTTAAAACGTATACAAATTTGATTAAATTGTTAAATTTATGTGAAGCTCAAAATTGTAGTAGGTATATTGTTTAGTATTTAAATTTTTCACCCGAAATTTCTAGAACAAAAAAGAAAAAGTTATGTATACATATGATTATGTTTATTATCAGAAATTGTTAATATTTATAAAATTTAAATTCCTATAACTATCCTGCGAAAACCTACTTAACTTAAAATCTAATTAAGTCCTCTGGAACAATATTCCTTAAAATTAGCAAATTTAGATTGTTTATTACCTTGTTGTAAATATGTTAATCCCTAATGTACTTCCGCAAAACCGCATGTTTAATACGCTAAACTATAACTAAACTATACGCGAACTCTTGAACTTCGCTACCGAGCTCTGGTGCTGGTGTCATCTAGCGGTATATCGCTGCACTGCCTTTGGAATGCGCTCGTACCTCTTTCGACATCTTGGAATTTATCTACCCCTAAATTTACCTCATTTGCTGCTGCAATTTCCAAACTGTTATTATTTGATATTTTCACTGTGAAAGTTTGTATCCTGTTCTTGGTTGGTAACATAACTGCAATTTGCCTTCACTGGGCTGGGAAGCTACCAAGCTTCTTCCTATTACACTCGTAAAATCGACGAAAAACACATATATGCAGTTTCACTGCTTCTAAACCTTATATATTAATATTACTGCTTACTTAGCACAAATTTATACTGATTATAATAAATTATATTTACTTTTTACTAATTAACTTCTATAGAACTGAAAAGCATGGTTGTTGCCTCGAACGCTGTAACTGGACTCTCGCAAAACTGTTTACTGTTGCTGCGGAAATACCCCGTTTTTAAAACAATTGAACTTCCTGGTTACCTACTAATTTCTTGTACTGTTATTTTAATCTGACCAATCAGGTCGTTTCATAATACTTGATTTTTTTAAATTATACTTGAAACAATCAAATCTTGACGATCACATACGATAGGTTTGAACTTCTGACGTATAATTTGACTTTCTGATTGGCGCGTTCCCTTTTTAAGCTTTTCCATTAATCCTTTAATTTATACACACACAGTTTATTAGTTATTGCTATTTGATAATTATTAGTATTGTCTATTGTAATTTCACTTAAAACAGATCTGTGGCTTGGCTGTAAAAGGGCAAATGTCGCTATCTTCTTAGTTTGAGTTGTATATACCTTTTACCTAAAAAGGATAATATCGAGATTGGCCCTTTTAGAACCAAGCCACAGATATATATATATATATATATATATATATATATATATATATATATATATATATATATATATATATATATATATATATATATATATAAGCTTTGAAATTCTTTGCTATTCATATTTGTTTTGTGAAAAGTAATCTTGGGTTTGTAGCATTTCATTACATAGAGAAATAAGCAAATAGACGAATAAGAAGGAAGATATACTTACCAGTGCTATATCTGGACATACATACGGAAACGAACCACTATACACACGGAAACGAACCACTTAGAAGTTGTACAAGTTCTTTCACCTTTATTAAGGATCTTCAGAGCAATGTACGATTTATTTCATTGATCATTTATACTTGAATTTAAAATATTAATACTCCAACACTTACAGTGACGTTTTATGACATTAGTTTTTGACGGAACTCAAATTCTTAGAATACACAAACCTAGTCTACTATTTATATTTGTTCTAGTTGAACATATAGTTCAACAAGATTTTATGCATTTTAAAGTTTAACATCTTCTGCATAACTGTACGCCTAATGCTTTTATATATAATATGTTCAAATAGAAACCCAAGATTACTTTTCACAAAACAATATATATATATATATATATATATATATATATATATATATATATATATATATATATATATATATATATATATATATATATATATATATATATATATATATATATATATATATATATATATATATATATATATATATATATATATATATATATATATATATATATACAGGGTGACCACCTAGTGCGCGGAAGTCGAATATCTAGGTTAACAAAGGAGATATTTAAAAAAAAGTTCTACGGTGTTGCTTAATTTCTAGAGTTCCACAAAATAAAAATAAATGCGGATGTACAGGGTGTTCAGTTGTTTCTGTACAGTCACTAACTTTGTTATTTTAAATAGCAAAATAAAATTTATACAATACAGAGTTAGAGCATAGTTTTCTTTAAACAGCGAAACTCCTATGTCACTACTAATTTTCCTGACACTAATATTTGGATTTTCAATAACAGACCCCACAATATTGAACTGATTTTTCTCGTTACTACTTTCATATATCCTGGTAGTTTTTCATAATTTGCATTTTGTGTTTTTTCAAATTTACCTCAAAATTACAAAGCAGTCAGTACTAGGGAATCATTGTCAATCTGGATGATTTGCCTCGTAAAGTATAAATAGTAGACTAGGTACTTTATCATGAATGTGAGCGTTGCCTATAGAAGCAAAGTTTATCTGTAAACTTTGCTTCTAGTAAAACGCTAGTAAAACTGCTGAATGATTCATTTCTGTGTGTATCTGTAAGTTCTCTCCATAATGTTCCATGAAGTTCGTTGTTTGCTATTTATATTTATCATATCAGAAGTAATCTTGGATTAGTAGCAATACATTATGGAGATAACTTAAGTGAAAACCATTTGTACATTTGGATACACACAGAAATGAATCATTGAGCAGTTTGACTAGCGTTTTACTAGAAGCAAAGTTTACAGATAAACTTTGCTTCTATAGGCAATGCTCACATTCATGATAAAGTAGCTACCTAATCTACTAGTTATACTTATTCTATTTGAATATGTTATATAAAAGTATTAGGTATATAATTTATTTAGATTTTAAAACTTTAAAATTTACAATCCTGTAGAATCTATTAAAACAACTACTTTTCTTAGCTATATGCTAGAAAATATTGAACTATATAACACATAAGCCCAGGCAATGGGTAGTTTTACGCGCAAAAGGTCCTAACAAAATGAAATTTGGTGGTTTCGTAAAGTACAATCATAACACCGAGTTAGCGACCTTGGGAGAAGGCTGTTCGAGCTGTCCGTCGTCTTGGAAAGATGACTCAGCAGTTTTTGGTTATATAGTTTTTGGTTAAGCAGTTTTTGGTTATATCTCCGTTCCTATTGGTCCTGCGAAAAAAAGTTATATATTAAAACATGTTCTACATAAAAATTTATATGCATTTTTTTCGTCAGTCCATTAGTTTTCAAGATACAGCGCGCCACCGCAATCAAATAATAGTAATGTTCGGTGGAGTGTTTTTTTAAATCTGTTTCCTTAAATGTCGGCTAATTGATATGTGCAAAATAATTTTAGCATATATCCATTATTATTATATGCAATTGTATAATAAAATATGTTTTTGCATTGCATGGGTATGAACAACCAGTTTTTGTTCAATTTTCAAATTATTTATACATGTGTATATTTAATAATACACGCTGAAGAATTCCCAGAAAGGATAGGAGGCTGCCATAATCTCACAATTGTTTTAAAGATGTTCGTTCACAATTCACAATAAATAGATTCTTATGCCATATTAACAAAAATAAATATTATTATCTTTAAATAATAAAATATTAATATGTATATTTGCATTCTATATTTCTTTTTCTATTTTCAACCTAAATTCCTAAAACTCAAAACTCATTTTTAAAACATGTTTTTAGGCCAGTTTTCAATATGGCGGCGCGAGAGGCCATCCCCCAAGGTCGCAAACGGCCTAATAATCCATAAGCATTTAAAGACAGAATGATACAGAAAATTGCTTGTTTGAGTAGTAAAATTATTTAGTTTGATCTTATGTATTAATTATTATTTTTTCGAAATTTAGTAGAACATCTATAAAAAAACCTATCAAAACTAATGTCACATAAAAATGACACTGTAAAAATAGTAGGTATTAATGGTAAATTAGAGTATAAATTACCAATTAACTACATTATTGTTCATCATTCTGAGGAGTCTCAATAAAAGCGAAAGCACTTGTGCAATTTAATAATGATTCGTTGTGATGTTTAAAATGCATGAAAGCTACGCTACCCACAAGCATGCATTGTGTAAACAACAAAATGCGAAATGGAGATAAAATAAATTTATTAGCCGTTAAACGAAGACCATATCTAGATCAAACCTAATAAAATAAAACAATTCTAATTGCAGTTAATTAAGTGTACATAAAAATAACTTTCTTGATTGTGTAATGTATCATAACACATTACGGTGTCTGATAATAAAATTATGCCTTAACGGAAGATACGACAATCAATCAATATATAAATAAAGGAAATTATATAAGTAACATAAAACATAATTATCATAAATATATTATGATAAATATTATAATTCCTAAACGCAAAATTTAACGACGCATAAGTCGAGGATGTGTGGTTTGTGGGGCTGGTCATATTGCTCATGTAACACTGTTATGTACTGTTGACACTGTGGACCTGAAGGATAATATATTAGAGAGACAGGAAACAAAAAATGTAGGGTTAGACCAAAGTATATGTAAACCAGGACAAACATTTCCATGGAATTGAATGTACGTAAATCATTATAATGATATTTTAGAACCCCTGTTACTGCAGCGCAAGCTAAGAATTTGGCTGATCGTACACAATTATTTAAATTCGACATTTCGGGAAAAACCACCTGACAATCCAAACAACAAATAAACATATTGAACTAATTCTTTAGTGAAAATTAATATAATAATTCAGTATTATGGTGTGTACCTTTTTTACCTGAGCGTGCATAAGGTAATTTGACACATTTTTTGCACGATCTAGTTTTTTTTTGTTCACTTACCGTGCTTGTTACTGGAATGGTAAGTAACACTTACCGGTCCCGCACGGTAAGTAAATTAAACTGTCAAACATTTTTATTCGATTTCAGTCATATTTCTATTTAACCTCATTTTTGAAATTATATAAAAAATTAAATACGTATGTATAAATTCATTTACTGCGATAGTACAAAAAATAGTACAAGCATCACGAACGTTAAGGGTTATATCGTTTTCATATAAAATTGGAGGCTTTGCTTCGTTCAGCCTCCAAACGTTGTCCTCGAACGGTAAGTTACCCTTACCGTTTTTGATACTTAATATATTATAGCAATTATAGCATAGATCTTAATCTATGACTATAGGTACTAAATTTGTTGGGACATTTGTATCTTTCATTCATTCATGTATCTATCATTTACAAATTAGAGATTGGTAGGTGACTACTTACCGATCACGAGGCGGTAAGTAATCATATTTTGAAATATCAACAGCGCATATAGCTGCCTATAGTTTCATATCTTGAAATAAAATTGGCTGGCCTTATCTTTTCTGTGATTTTTTTAAAACTTTCCGTATTACACCACGCTGCGAATAACTTGAAGGTTTTCTTGAACGCGAAGGCAATATACTGGAATAGCACAAACACCAACCAGAGAAGACGCCAGTTTACAATATACCTGGCGCACCGCAACAACCGGGCTCTGGGACCTCCGGAACCCACGCATGGCACGACGGATTGGCCATCAAGATGATGGACACCGGTTTTCATCCTCAAGCTGATCCAATCGTACCTACGAGGCCGGACCATCCGGGTCAAAGTGGAAGGAGAGTTGTCAACCGACAGACACCTAGAATCAGGAGTGCCTCAGGGGACCGTACCTCCCCGCACTCCGCTTAGCTTCTCGGCGACTGGTGCAAAGGTGTGGTGCGCAGTGTCTTAATCAGGGATCATAGGGCCCTAGTTTTTCGAAGATGCTCATGGCAATGCTGTAACAGTGACTTCACCAATATACGCAGGCATGTAGGATTTTTTTTTGCACGAAAACTTCAATACTACGAAGAAACTAGGGGAATTTTTTCTAAAGGCCGGAGTAACTTCTCATACAGAGGGAGTAAACATGGATATTTTTAATCGTTTATTTTCAAAACATATGATATCTCTCAGAATGGGGATATCGCAGGGACTCCCGGTCTTCGTGCGACTTCTTCCTGTGGAAATGCTGCGAAATGTAGGTAATGCATAACTTCGGGTAATGCATAACTTCGGCTCGGGCTGGAATAATGTGTGCGACTGATAGGACGTCATCTCGCTGGAGTTATTTTAAAAGATTTGTTAATTGATATTAGTTTTTTTATAGTTTGAGGTCCCTAATAAAAGTTTTTAACAGCCTTTTCAAAATCGCTTTTTCTCCTGCCCGACCCGGTATATTTTAAAATAATAATTTTTTGGTTTTAATTATATGTATTCAAAATTTGAGCGTGCAAAAACGTCATAAGCACTGCGTTTACTGGTTTCGTATGTTTTCTTTCGCACATCCTCAACCAGTAAAGAACACTTAATGACCTCAATACTTTATATACTATTGTGCATTTTGTCTTTGGACCTAGTAGGTACATAATATATACCTACAGTCTACAGTATTGGCTTTTGTCATACCCTACATTTTCAATACTGAAATACTTATATTTGTACTTATACTTAATATTCGATTTACTACTATTTTATGCTAAATATATATGGAAACCTTTCTCCCAACGATATAATTTTTTATACTTCTTGGTCTCTACACACGAAGTGTACTATCGTGGCATGACTTGACCAATTTTTAGTCGGAGAAAAAATTACATTAGACCAGAAATCTTCATGCCTGTCAAGATAATTGTTCGCAAAGAGCAGCCTTGCTTTTCCTCACCCTGCATTTTCTTTTTAAATTAAAATATGCCACTTTTTCAACTTATGCAACTTATGACGGTTGACAATAGCACTTAAATGCTACCCAGCTATAAAATAATTTACGTTGCGTGTATTTTTTGCATCTATAAGCCTCACCATGGTTTAAAATTTGAAATCGAAATAAATTTAATAGGACTTTTGATATATCAAATTAAAAAAATCAGTCATATATCTACATATTACTTCAAAAATGTAGAGCCACAATTACATGAAGTAAAAAAAATCGTTTATATTCAACTGCTCATTTTTGATTCACCACTCAAATTTAGAAATTTCAATGTTATCAGGCTCACCCTATAACTTGCAAATTTGTTGCTTGAATGCATAATAAAAGTACTTTTTGCCTATGTCCCTATCTGTATCTGTAACTTGCATGCTCCCTAGCTATCCTTGATAACCGATAATGATTTACAAACTGCATGCTATGAACCTGCACTTGCATATTGAAATTTACTACATGTTTTTTTTACAATAAACAAACACTGTTACAAATTCTAATTGGTTTGAGAGCTACTTGTATACATTTTCAGATGAACTCAAAGGGCGTAAATGAGCTAATTCAATTTGGTGAGTCAATATTTTTGATAATTTTCTTTTCTAACAAAATTTTCAAGGCTAGTGAAGTCACCTAACTTTAATTTTAATCTTCAGTCACTTTGTTGCAAGTCTAATTTTTAAGAAAAAACTTGATATCCATTAGAATCAAACTAACCTAAAGTCACTCATTTAATTTAAGTAACTATTTGAACAGGTTCTAGTAACATTTCTGCAGAAATTTTAAATATCAATTCCAATTGATCATCTATATTTGCCTTATGTATATTATAAATGAATCACTGTAATTCTTAAGAATTTGCTAGCTTGATGTAACTAGTTAGAGAAATATCAAGATTGTAAAATTATCGCAACATTTAAATTACAACTTTGTTTACTGATACTATGATCTAATAATTGTGATTACATAACTAAATACCAAACAAATATAACATTTTGACATTTTTGTAGACATGTCTGATCGCCAGATCAATAGTTCACTAGTCGGTGAATCAACTTTTCCACAGATCGTCTCTAGAATATCCTGTTAAGCGTTATCTGCTCCGCGTTGGACTTTGGATATTTACATTAACTTATTTGGACATATTTGGTCTTTCGGTGTTTGGGTCCTGCTTTGAAATGTTTGACAATTAATTTAATTGCACGACTTAATCGCCTGTTAATTAGATCATTACTGATAAATCCAATGCAAAATGCCTTATCAGAAATTTTAGAAAGTGGTTATCGGTAAGTTCATTTACTGTGGCATGGCGTACTTTCTTTTTCCATTGGCACGATCATGGCATGACGCTAGGACGACAGGTGTCTACGGAAACTAGTATTTTATTTAGTTGTCACCCTGACCATATACCGATGGCTATTTTCTTGCCGTTAGGACAAATAGGTCTAATCACAGCCCAATATAAGTATCATTGGAAACAATAACTGAAGAAAAACGATGTTTGCATTATAAGATCAATATCTTAAAAACAATCATTTACTCGATTTTCTAGCCTATGATTACGTGGTGTGGAAAACGCAGTATTTAGCTATACCCAATTTTGTTTCTTTTTAAATTCCCCATATTATATACAAGATATGGGAAGTTATTAGTTTCACGCAAAAACAAAAAAAAGGGACACTAAACTAATAGTGCAATAGAAACAAGCCCTAATAGTGCAATAAAAATTTGGTGGATATGTTGTAGTTACTATCTCATGGATATTTTTTTTAGTAAGATCTTTAACCAATTAGAACATCCAATTTGGTTAATAGTCGCCTATCAAATATCACCCGTTCGATCTTTGGCGATGCAAGTATGGTAGTATGTAGTTTCAATTTTCTTGTTTGACCGTGAAACAACATAATTTCGATATTGGCACTCTCAAAAATGATGTGCTTGAAACACAAAATGGCCTCCATCGGAAACCCTTTTCCAATTTATTTACATACATTGGTATAAAAAAAACACCAGTTGAGAAAAATACTATTTTCTGTAACAAGCAGATTGCTGATGCTGATTGCAGGATGCGAGTTACACAAAATAGTGTTTCCCAAAGTGTTTGATACAAGATTTTTTCTACTTTTCACCAATTTTATATTGTATGAGAAGAAAACTATGGATTCTATACGTTTCAGAACAATCCAGTAGGTTGTAACGGTGTGACAGCTCGTCACTTTCATAGCTTTGTCAGGTCTAAATAACTTACTATATGTAATGAACTTTACACAACCAGTTGCATAATATTTTACTTTTCATAACTGATTGTGACAAGTAAGACGTTTCCTAACATCAAAGGGTTTTGAAAAGTCTCACTTCACATGTCAAAATTTGAAAAAAATATTGTTATATCAATTCGACACAATAGTTTTTATTGTACCTACGAGTACAAGCATTTTAGATAGCGTTTTATCCACGCAAGAAAGTTTAATTTTCTTGAGTGGATAAAACGCGACTAAAACACGAATGCTATACAACGTTTTATCCACAATCACGGTCATTTATAATTAGATTTAATCAAAAAATTATTTGACATTTATCTCTGACAGCGGCTGTAACGTGAAATTATTGAAATGAGTTAAAAAATACTTGGATGGTGTTGAATGGTTGAAATTGGTGAAAAATGCAAGAGAACGATTTTGTTCCTGAGAGAATCCTTCAGGATGCTGAAGAAGCAACTTTCCAATTATTGCCTGCGAAGTCCAGGGAACATTATGAAAAACTATTTTCCGAATTTAATGAATGGAAAGAAAAACGGGGGATATTTTCACAATAAATGAGAAAGTTCTGCTATCGTATTTCTCAAATTCGAAGAAGTATGTAATTTCATCCATGTTGTCGAAGTAGTCGATGCTGAAGGCCGCTGTAAAGGTCCATAAAAACATAGACATTGGAAAATATAGTAAACACACTGCCTATCTAAAGAGTGAGTCGAGAGGGTACAAAGTGAAGAAAGCTGCGGTATTGCAAAGAGCACATGTGGAAGAATTTTTGACAAGGGCTTGCGATAAATAATATTTGATGATTAAAGTAATATCTCTTAACCTTTTAGACATTGTAGATAATAAAGCGAAATATTTTAGGTTGCACTAATAATAGCGTAGTCTGGTGCCTGTCGTTGCTGTGAATTGACGATTTTGAAAATCAGTGATGTAGTAGACAGCGGCGCATATTCGCTTGTTTCTATAGCAGATCCCAAGATCGGCGTTTTACGAAAATTCACCATTATGGAAGAAGGATTCACTATAAATACTGTGGAGACGTGTAGAAAATACATGTCCTTGCGTCTGAAGAAGTTATCCAACGACAGATATTTTTTGCGACACATTAATTAGAAATGTACTTCACAACCTGTTGGA
The DNA here is from genome assembly GCA_964058915.1 of Tetropium fuscum. Taxonomy (NCBI): domain Eukaryota; kingdom Metazoa; phylum Arthropoda; class Insecta; order Coleoptera; family Cerambycidae; genus Tetropium; species Tetropium fuscum. The sequence continues at coordinate 43,944 of CAXKVY010018576.1, read as the reverse complement.
ATCAACACTTTGTCGAAAGTTCCTTCAAGAGTTGCTTCATTTTTGTATCTGGCAAATGCAGAAGCTTATAGCGGCCATTGCATAGGCGGACTTCAACAACTTTACTAGCTGATAAAGGTGCTGACCTTACAACAATTAAACGACATGGTGAATGGAGAATTTCCGCTATAGCAGAAAGTTATAATCGAGGATGCTATATCCAATAAGCTTATATAAGTTTGCCGATATCGTAAGGAAAATCCAAGGTATTCATCGTAATAGTCGTTCCTTACAAGAGGAGACATCCTTTGTTTCTACAGATTTATCAAGAACTTCGACAAGCACTATGTGTTCTGAAACCGATGACAACTACAAGCTTGTTATTAATAGAAAAGAAATGAAGTATGATAAAACAAAGAAGGAAATATTATAAAAAATAAATAAAATGTAATTGATTTAGGATTGTATTTTTCATTATTCCACTAGTGGAATAAAGTAATTTCATGATTCCACTAGTGGATGAAAAATGTGGAAAAAAAATTTATTAAATTTTTTATGTAGGTCTTACCGTGTTCTCAAAAAAAGGTGTGGGAAAAAAAGTTCATCATTAAATTGTGCTATCGGCAAATCTCCATCCATATGCCATAAACAGTATTCAAAGTCGCAGGCAGTTTCGAGACGCCGCGCCGTCCGTACTTTCTATATTCTCAAATCAATAAAAGAAGAAATAACTGCTGGAGAGCGATTGACGCTCGCACTGTACAAATCTCCACAAAAATAGATCTTTAAATCACCAACGATTCATTGCGTTTCATAAATATGTCGGCCAGTCGAACGACGCTGTAATTTTATCAAGATTGCCACCAACATCTGCAGCATTACAACGACGTTGGTATAGAGCATTTCTCTAAATTAATTATTCTCTCTAAATTTTTTTTGGCGAGGGAGAACATAAATCCTATATAGTAGGAGGTAGGAGGTAGGAAAAAAAATAGGAACATCTTACCGCGCCAATTTTTACCACTTAGGCATCGGCTCCAGTTTCCATTCTTCACCTGCTGTCTATTTCTAAGTAATAAAACTACATTTTTTTATTGGAACACTCTCAATGCGCCATATTATTACATATTGTATGCTCCACTGGCAAAATCTAATTATGTACAAATCCCTAATTATGTATAAGCACATGCTAAACTGGACCGACCGTTTTGCAAAAATTTTTGATTTTAATGGAAATAAAAATTCGTATTTCTCAGCTGGTTTCTTTTATGGTAAGCAGTGACTTAAACAAAAGCGGCTTTTATCAGACGTCAAAGACTTTACACTTTATTTTAAAACAAAAACTTTAACTAAGGTGTTTATCATATCACGATTTTATTCTGTAATTCCAGCAATAGTTATAGGCATTATTAAAACAATGAATTTTTACAAAGAAGAACATTTTGACGATTTATATTGCACGAATTAAGTGTCTGCACAGAGGAACTGCCAAAAATAAACTATTCACATAGGAACAACTATTTTCTTCAGTAAGTTTAAAGGGGTTGGTTTACTTAAGTGTCCAAATATTATTTTAAAAAGGGTATGTTTGGTGACGCTGTGAATCGAATTATTATAGCAGGATACTGCCATGGGCAGTAAGTAATCAATTGTCTTATTTGGGTAGTCACTCTTTAAGCATATAGGATTGAGTCTAGTACCGTAGAATGGAAACGTTCTACTGGAGAATTTGAATTTGAATTTCTTGGTGTCGTTATATGTAAATCGATGTTATGTAGTTCACAAAATTATTTAATAATAATATTGTAGAATTATTATCCTGAATCAGCAGTTATTTGATTTGGAATTCCGAAGTGGAAGATAATTGTGAGTATTAACTGTTGTATTGTTGTTATTGTTGTATGTTGTTGTATACCATTTTTGTGGGGTAGTAGATAGGCTTGTCCGTATTTAGAGAATGGGTCTTACAATGTGAGAAATATTTATTTTTCTGCAAAGAACGTGTCCAAATGGATTATCAAAGGGTTGTTTAGCTGCGGGCATTATTTGCAATTTAATTTTGTTAGGGTGTCTTTCATATTTAGCAAGTTGGCATGTATTACAATTATTTATATAAGTTGTTATAGTTTCTGTTATATTAGGCTAATAATATGTTTTCATTAGTGCAATTCTGGTTTCATTTATTTCACGATGGCAAGTTTTTATTTCGTGATAATATTTAATTGATTTATATTGGTCTTCCGGTTCTATTATATCTGCTGGAAATTTATTTTAGGTGATAAATTTTAATTTAGAGGCAAATTATTGTCTTAATATTCTAGTGATTTTATTTTCTATGCTATCGGAAAAAACATATAGTGTAGTTCTGAGGAATTAATAAATTGTTTAAGCAGTTTTATTATTTCGTCATCTTAGCTAGACATTTTAAAAGTTAGGTTGGTTCTAGTTTTATCAAATATACCTTGGGTACGTCCAAAGTTAGAGATTGCATTTTGTGTTTCATGAAATATAAGTTGATTTCTATAGATATTTAAAGGATTATCTGTATAACGAATATCTAATACAGGGTCTTCTTCGTTGGAGTGAATTGTTTGTAAATCATCTAGCGCTTCTCTTAGTGTATCAGAGTCAGAGGAAGGTATGTTGTCTATATCCAAATTGTCAATATCTGAGGTAATATCACCTGGCTTATTTATAATAGGTTGGTTTTATCTGTCTCGAGTGTATTTAATTCTTCATGGGTTAAATGATCTGATCTAATAAAGAGAGCTTCCATTCCATCGAAAATTAGAGTTTTGTTTAAGGTTTTTCTTTGTAGCTTGATGTGAATTGCTTTGGTAATTTTCTTTTTTATATTTAACTTCATAGTTATTAATTGAATATTTAATTGCTGTGTCTATTGGTTTTCTATAATGAATGGAGATTTTAAAATCTGGGTTATATAAAATATCTTGAGAAGATATACGGCTTAAATCAAATTTTACTAAATCTAGGAATCCTATAACTCCGTCGAAATATTCATGAAAGTTGTATAAAAGTACAAGTTGTATAAAAGTATCGATTGTTTCATTTGAATTAAATTCTGCAAATACGGGAATTTGGGATTTATTTAGATCTGATTTCTGATTCCCCGTTACAAGGTTTCCTTACTGTTGGATCGTGATATATATTTTGTGGATAATATTTTTCAATAATGTCGAGTCTAATAATTGTTTTTAAGCAACCTGTGTCTATTAATAATTTCATAGCCGGGTTACAGATTTTTATATAGGGTAAAGTACATGGTAATAATATATTATTAAACTCGTGTATGGTTATATCTGATTATTATGAGTAGGGGTACTCTGAAAATTTTCATTTTCGCTAGGTTCATTGATAGGTTCAGAATTATCATTTTGGTAAAATTATTGGCTATGGTTTTCATACGGATTGTCAAAATTCTGTTCTGTCTCTTCTTCATAAGTATCTGAGGGATACTGATTATATTGATCAGGGGGATACTGGTAAAAATCCGTGTCCGAATGAAATATTTCTTCAGCCTGGAAAGTTGAGCGAGATTGACTTTGAAATAAATTTGGTATTTCTTGTGGCAAATTTATATTCTGATTTTTGTTAAAATGTTGGTATGTATTTTGCGGCTGCCTAGGCGCCACTGACCGAACCTTGGTACAGGTTTAAAATTATTATATGTTTGGTTAGGTTTCCATACATTCTGGTATTTATGTACTGGTTTTCCTAATACTTGACTATTTGTAGGGACTCTATGCTGATAATTTGGTTTCTGTAGTATATTAACTGGGCCTTGTGTGAATCGTTGTTTATATTGGTTATATTGATTATATTGGGGCTTTGCACTAGGCGTAAAGTTTTGTTGGAAATTATTATTTTGTTGAAAATTATTATTTGGTTGAAAATTTTTATTTGGTGGATTTTTATAATCGGGTACTTTATTAAATGAATTTTGGTATTAATTAAATTGCTCTTCCTGATTTATAAAATGTATTGTACTTTCGAGATCTCTTGGTTTTGATACTCTAATCATTTGTTGATAATTACTCGGTAAATTTCTAGTATATGTCTAGGGCTAATTTTGATTATACTGTAGTTAATGACGCTTTCACTGTTTCGTCATGTTCTGATTGTTTCAATTTTGATAATAATAGACTTTGAAATTCTGGAACTCTCTGTCCAAATGACTGTACACTTTCTTTGTTTTTATTTATCGTTAAATGTAATAACTCTTGTTGAAGACAAGCTAAATCGCTAGTATCACCAAAAGTGGATAATAAAACTTTTTGCCAATCATCTAGATCGAAACTACAACTAATTCTCATTAAGGCTTGTCCCTGTAATTTTGAACAAATGGACCCAAATAAATAAGTATTTAAAGCAATGGCTTGAAGAGTATTGCTATTGAGGGACTGTGAAGATATTTATCAATACATCTCATCCTGATCTATAGTCATTTAATGCAAATATATTACCGTCAAAGATTCTAATGGAATCTACATTTTTACTAGTTGAAAATTCATTTTTATTGGTTGCAAATTTAAACTTAAAATTGCAAATTTAATCTTATAATAGGGTTTGATTTATTTGAGGTTTCGGAGTCACTTTCTAAACTTTCTAAATTAGTTTCATTGCTCATCAACTGTTCTGTTTTAATCTCTCGTTTCAGTAACAACCAGTCAGTTGTCTTGCCACAGTCTACCTACAAGTTATATGACTGGGATTTTATAAAGGTGGTTAAAGGATTAATAGAATAATTACGTATACCTGCGCAGGCATGCCTGTGCAGGTATACCGGACGTCGGTCGTGTCTCCGGTGTACCGGAGAGGTCTTCAGTTTTTTCAACGATGGCATCGAACGAGGACGCACTAGCTTTGTTAGCCCTAGCGATAATTATGAAAAAAGAAAATCAGTGAAAAGGAAACGATAAAAGTGGTGTAAGGATTGGTTATTCAAAAGAGCAACTTATAGTCATGTAAACTTATAGTCATTAAACGAATTAAAATTTGAACCTGAAGATTTTAAAAACTATCTCAGAATGTACGAGAAAACATATCTTGAATTACTTTCAATGATGACTTCTATGACAAAAAAAAGAAACTGTAATGAGAAAAAGTATTTCTGCGCACGAAAGATTATCTGTTACTTTGAGGTTCCTCGCTACCGTCAGAAATTATGAGGACCTTAAATTTTCATCAGTTATTTTACTCTTGAGATCTCTGGCGAGATCATCAAACTAATCCTATTTGAAACGTTGAGGAATTGATGACATCCCCTAATAATCACTGTCACTTTCATTAGTATCATAAGCGTGATCAGTAGAGGGACAACAATTGTCCTGACAGAGCTCTGGTAGCTGATGAAAGGTTGGGATCGGCACTTCCTCTGAGTAATGGACCGGGCGTCTTGCAGAGACTAAATCAGGATAAGTCCACTTTCTACGGTTGTTTCGATTCATTCCAGTAATAATGATAAGCAGAAATAGCAGTCATGAAAGTGGTATCTGGGTTCTCTCCAAACCATCGGTCCGCCGAATTTCACACTTTTTCTTTTCACGGTAGTCCACTGTCGCAAATGTGCTGTACAAGTTTTACAGACCTGATGCGGTGTCCAGGTTTTATCTTGATCATCAAGCCTAACACCAAAGTATCCATGATAGCTCTCTTTACAAAGTCAGTAACAGTTTTTGTGTTTTCTTTTAACGTGTATTCTCCGTATTTGTAGCAAATCACATCAGGATGATTTAGACAACTTTTTCTACTAGAACTCATTTTATTTCTATTCAACAACGTAAATATAACAATCTACAACACAGTACGTTTTAGGTTAACTTTATAACAACCCTTTCCCAAAGAAAAATATCACGCGGGGCCATCAACTTCGATCTACCCTGCGTTTTAAACCATTTTAACATCATTTTGATGTACAAGTAGAATACACAAATTTTAGAAAATGCTCTGAAGTTTGCAAAACCGTTGTAAAAATTACGATCGGACCACCGTACGAGCAAGGTTGATTACCTGCATAAAAGGCCAACAAAATTTATTGGCAATTGTAGCAAAACTATCCGTCCGACAGATTCAGGTTTTTGCACAAATAATTTACATGTTTAAAGTTATCTTTCTTACTTTACTTTACTTTACTTTTTACTCCTAAATCTCCTTTGTCGCGGGTTTTCCCGTTTTTCTCGGCTGAAAATGCACCTAGAGAGTTCCGGTACAGTTCATTTTATAGGTTCTTCAATTCCCTACAACTGCGTATAATATTATAGTCAAAACGATAGCACTTGCAGTTATTGGGAGAAACTCAAACAACGATTTTACTTCTATTTTTTTACAGTTTGTCGCACGTAATTTTGTTATAAACAACAATTGGCTCTTTAATTTATATACGGTTTCATCTATGTATTATACTTTAAAACTCCACATATTTCTTTACCTATTATTTTTTTATGAGCTTAAACCTCTGTAGCTTGGCCTAATTGGACTGGTTATTCTCGATTGTTCACGATTCTTACCAATCACGCCCCACACTTACAATAACTAGATTCTAGAGACTACGAGTACACGTCTAAGTGTTTTGTTATAAAACATATAAACATATTAAGAGAAATTAGTTCTTTACAAAATACAAGGTAATAAAATTGAAATCACAACAATTATCTCCAATTGTAACAATTTCAATTGAAGCACCCTGTATAGTATTTTTGAAAACTACAGACACGTTTTAACAATTATTATGTTAATTGAAAAATACGTTTGCGAGACTTTGCTTATATTAGTTAAATTTGTCGCGTTATCTACGTAATGATTTCTATTGAAGATTTTTTTTGTTTTGTCGTCCTTGGCGTATAGTAGTTAACAGGTGTACTTATAAAGTTTCTTTTTAATGACTGGGTGATTTGACAAGTGTAGCATATGAGTACAATCTTTCTCGATGCTGGTGGTTAATTAATTTCTTACATGTTAATATTCATTTACTTACATGTATCTCTTCATATATTACGCCAGTACATTTGTAATAATATATAAATATTATTTAATAGCCCTAAGAATTTATCTTAAATAATGACGCACATAAAATATCCCCTTGAGGTATTATATACGAGGGTAGAAGAGCTCAGTTTCAGCCAGATATTTTTTTCGGGGTTTCTCGCATGTTTATATTCATGGGAAGTTAAGGAAAGCTGTTCACGCGAGATGTGCTTTGCGATTTTGTCAAATACATCGAGTTAAATTTCCTATGAAAGTATGTATGGGAAAAACAGCAAGTAAAATTTCAGGCTCAAAATATGAGCTCGGGTGGCATTTAGTTAGACAATTTCACGAATAAAATAATGGTTAAATCGAAGTGACATAACTACTATATTTAATATTACAACTTTCTTTCTTCAAGCCCTTGCATTAATTCTTTCGCTTAGGATTGTCATCACAGGATTTCTCAAAAATACTGATAGTACCGTAGACAGGGAGATTTTCCCTATGGTTTTCCCTATGGTATTTTATGACAACATCATCTACCTCGCTGCTTTTTTGTGTGCGTTTTAAATACCCCTTAAGGGTAACAAATTCACACTTTTCTATATTTTTTATGCTGGAGACAAAGCATAAAAAGTGTGTGGGGGTAAAAATTGTGTATTAATATATCTGCTCCCTTTTAACATTCGACTAAAGTCGAGGTACCATTGAAGAGGGCGCGGGGAGCGCTACAACTTTGTCCCCAATGACTTTTGTCATATACGAAGGGTTATCATGTGGGGGTCGGGGCAAACATTTTCGGAAGCAGATATTTTTTTTGCAACTAAAAAGTCATTTGCAATATGTTTTTAAATATTATATGTATATCATTCATAATATGTAATGTGTTAGTGTACGTGGAAATTATGGAACAATCATTATGGACATTTCCAGCTGGAGTAATAGGAGTGAAAACAAACGCAGCGCATTTAGTTTTTCTTTTCATTGCAAAACATCTTTGGTGACGCTTTTCATACGGGAATATGTGAACTCTTTTCCACACCACTACTGAGGTAGAGTTCAAGGCGATTTCTTTTCCAAGGCGCAAAATATCGTCTATTAAACATAAATGTCTATTAAACGTTTCTTTGGATCTGGTACAAGGCAAGTAGTCGCCTTTAATTTGAGCAATCAATTCCTCCAAAGTAAATTGGCATTCGACACAATTTTCTGTTAAATATTCCGTAATGTCTTCGATGGCCTCGTAAATTTTATTTACGACAGCGACAGCGCTGAGGTCCTTGATGTTTCCGATTCGTTCAACGATCGCTTTCAAAAAAGAGTTTTCTCTATTCTCTATGAAATGCACTAGCGTATCTTTAACAAATGGCTTATTCACGATAACAACTTAATCCTTTTTGCCAACCTTTCTTTAAGTGCGGTTATATTCCTCCGCGTCGACTTTTTCAGAACAAATGAAATACGCGCTATTGAAATCGAGAGATGAAACGTAGATGGCTCCGGTTCCACGTCCATCGTCAATGTTTCAACGGGAGAAGACGATGAGACATTCGAATACGCGCCTTTTGATTTCTTGTGTGCCTCTGCTGCGATCGACGTTGGGTGCACGTAGCTTTTGTAACATTTAAGATGGAGACTTACAGAATTCACTCCTTCCAATGATTCCTGGCACTCCGTGTCTCCTCTTTGCTCCGCAGCTGATCCAAACGTGGCCACTCTTCGAGCTCCCACCACATAATTATCAACTTCCAGCACACCTTTTTCACAAATGAAGCAGTTATCGGACATTTCGAACGAGGTTCACTCCTCCAACAACAGGAAAAGAATAATTGTTCACAGCAATGACCACACAGTGGCTAAAATATTAAAAACATGTTGCAAATAATTTATTTAGTTGCAAAAAAAAATGTCTACTCCGAAAATGTTTGCCCCGCCCCCCCACGTGCTAATCTTTCCGGATACGACAAAAGTCATAAGGGGCAATGTGTAGCGGTCGCCGCGCCGTCTTTAACGGTACCTTACTGCAGTCGTATGTTAAAAGGGAGCCGATATATTAAAAAAAAACAATTTTTACCCCTTCTCCCCCTCCCCTCTCTTACGCTGGGTATATAAATATAGAAAAGTGTGAATTTGTTACCTTTAAATGGTTAAAATGCACACAAAAAATCAGGGAAATAGGTAATGTTGTCATAATAATCTACCTGTATTGTACTATGAAAATAAAATCAGAGAACGGGTTAAAAATATCACTACAATTTCATAACACCTAATTATTATCATTTTTTAATTTTGGCATTGCGTTCTACATCAATTTTTCTTCATATGAAACCCCAATCCATCGGTATCCTTACTACTCAACAGGATGTTTTATTTCCAAATCAAAATGTTGCTCCCAGCAAAATATCTGAAAGTAGACTTAGTTTTAACTAGCTATCTCTGGTTTGCAGGTATCTTCAAAACGGGACATGCTAAATTAATGATTATTAAAAATTATTATATATATTAAAATAAATTATTTGCTTTTTAACTAATAAATATATTTCCGACATATACAATTTTATTGCCATGACGTTTTAACAAATTAATAAGTAGGTACATACATGACATACCATCACCATAGCGGTGATGATTGTATGTAACTTGTCCACTTTTTACGTGATAATGTAATTTATCCGTTTTTTTTTATCCAGTTGCATTAATTTTATTTCATTATATTTATGCGATAGCAAACAACGATTCTTGTTTTCCGCAAATACGACTCTTTAATCATGACTGGAATTGCTAACAATATCATTTTTATTTTACAGGTGATCATTACGTTTGTTCTATTTATTTAAATCGATTGTTTCATAATAAATTGTGATTTTGTCGTTATGGTAGAAAGGGACAATAAACGCCTTCTATTTATCCGTTTGTTTATTTAATATAAAACGTAAACATCTGCAAAATAATATTTATATTATACAATAATTTGGCACACTTAAAGTAATTTGGGCTTATCAAAGAATGTCATATAACTAACAGCAGTTTATCATTTCCTAAAAAAAATAATTGTGTGTGAACTTAGTCCGACTTAATTTAAAGTAGAATTAGTAGACTTAATTTAATAGTAAGAATTAGTAGACGTAATTTAAGATTTACTAGATATGTTGCGGGTAAAATGTTTACTTGACTAGTTTATAGAATAGATGGATAATATACAAACTACGAGTATCCAAACGTCTGGCTATTTTGAAGGAAAATAGCCACATATTTCTACTAGAATAGATACGAATATTGATTGCTTTGTATACTATCCAGCTAGTTTACAAACTATACAAAGTACAAACCACAAAAAAAAGTATACAAATTAAGCGGTGTTTTTAGTTACTTCACAAACTATTCACAGCCTTTGGATAAAGTGTGAACTTAATATTGCTAGTAATACATAATAACCAACTCGTTGGTTGGCTACACTAACCAATCCTCTTTGGTTAATTTAGTTTAGGATAGTAAAATAACTTTTGGTCAAAGATAAAATAATCTTCCCAGATCTTTTATGTAAGATTACATAAGATGATTCGATTCTCTGTAAATCATAAGTATTTACCACAAAATAATAATAATTTTTATTGCTAGTGTTAGGTCCAGTTTCGCGTATCCTTTTTATGCGTTGCAAGCATGCAAGCTCACTGCATGAATTTTGAATTTTGTGAATTTTTATCGTAAACACCAAACATCCAAAACTAGGTTTGCAAATTGTTACTGTTGATTCATTTTTAATACCCACCTATTCATAAACAAATTTCACAAGACACGACAGTAAACAATAACAACACACCACCACAGAAATAATAAAATAGTTTAACAAAAAAACTTAACCGACTTTAAAAAAATCTATTCTAAAAAAGTGCACTAAAAAGTAAAAAATAATTACGTTATTCATTCTTACTCAGAATATAATAAATTTATTAGGCCAATCATATACAGCTATTGTTATTTTTGACGTCGGTGCCAGCCAATGTTTACAAGCCTATAACGATGTAGCGTAGGTATACATCTCTGATTGTATTCAACAAGAAGTTTGAATTTAAGTTTAGTTGTAATTGTGGTGTCGCTTTAAGCTGTTATATTCAATTGTAAGTGGACACGTTAGTTAACCTTGGCTGGCACCGACTCCAAAAATAACAATAGTTGTATATTATTGGCCTAATAAATTGTTTATATTCTAAGTAAGAATTAATAACGTAATTATTTTATACTTTTTAGTGCAGTAATTAGAAGAGATTTTTTGAAGTCGGTTTTGTTTTTTGTTAAATATATTAAATGTGGAACCCGCGTTGTACGCGAGGCAGCAATCCGTGGGCTACCGAGCACAGATGACGATGCCTAGCCGTGTACTGCACCACGCTAATGTGCCTATCATAGCCTAGCTCTCGCCTACAGCACCTAGAGCTGTCACCTTGAACTCTCCTTGGTACGTGGCGGCCTCCTACAAGATAGCTAGGCCGTACAAGAGTAAACGGCCACTTTTACAAGAGTAAAAGTTTTATTGCAATTAACATCCTGTAGAGTGGTCAAATGGAGCCCAGGAAATGCACTCGTCTATGCAAACCCGAGTTATACACGTAGCAGCAGTTCGTGAGCTGTTAAGTACAGTTGGCGATGCCTAGCCGCGTCCTGCATCACGCCAATGTGCCTATCATATTTTTTAAATTAATTTAAATGTATAAATTAGGGTTGTGACGAGCGCACTCGCCATTTTCTCTAGTATATCTAGTATATCTAGTCCCCCGGTATAACTTCGGAATCCAAGGTCCAATGCCGATAAAAGTAAAATGGAGCCCACTTGAAAATACCACATTTCCAACAAAAAGAGACTTTTTAAAATTGATTTATAAATTATGAGTTTTGCGGTAACGCACATAAAAAAAACATTGAGAACATCTCAATGACAACCTAATTGAGAACCTCCTCCTTTTTTTTTAGAGTCGGTTAAAAAGAAAATAGAAGTGAATTGAAATAAACGCGACCTGTGACCAATTGAAGACAGGATATATGTCATTTTATGGAGGTGATTCTGCGCCGCTCATATTTCGCAACGAAATTGATGTATGAATAATCGCGCCTTAGATTAATTTAACCAAAGAAGTAAGAACACCGGGGATAAAGAGAGAAATTATTGTAAAATATGAAAAAACCTACTTAGTGTCTATAATTAATAAATAATTTCTATTAAATATAGAATATTGTTTACATTAAAAAAATCCACAATTAATCGTATAAAAAATTATTCCACCTTCCGCAACTTTCTAATTTCTATGTTCAGTTAAACTGCACAAACTCACCTCCAAACTCGAAAGCCATGTTAGCGGCACAGGAAAATTATTGTCGGGATTATGCTTTTTAGCTTTTTCCGTTCAAGTAGTTTTATTTCTGTGCACGCCACACAGCATTTTCTATAAACATAACCTCACTTTTCTAATAAATTAACCAAAGGGAATATACCGACAGACGAGTTGGTTATTATATATTACTAGCAATATTAATTTCACACTTTATCCAACTACTGTGGATAGTTTGTAAGCTAGCGAAAAACACCGATCCATTTGTATACTTTCCTTGTGGTTTGTACTTTGGCGATAAATCTTGTATAGGTTTTAAACTAGCTGGATGTAGCTGGACAAACCAACCATATTCGTAGAAAAGTGTCTATTTTAATATGTAAAAACATATTTCATACCTACCTACATATATTATTAGTTTCTCCCTGAAAAAAAAATCCTCACGAACGGCACGATCCTCGGTCACAACGTACGTGAGATGTGCTGAAATTTTTTTATTTTTCACCGTGGAAGTCCACGTGTATCTTTAAATCCGCTTATGCTGTTATTTTGGGAAACAATAGAATTGATACTGACTATTTTGAATGTTACATATTTCATAATTTCACTAGCTACAATATTAAAATGATACAAAAACTTGAGGGATGTTTGAGATTATAATAAATTATAAATAATTATAGAAATTATAATCCAATTCATACTCCACATAAAACGTTCAACCTAAAGAGTACCTGAGTCGACGGCGACGTATTCAGAGGGTTAAATATTAAATTAAATCGACGTATAGGAACATTATATAGGCACTATGTAAAATAGCCTAAACTATTTTAGTTTGTCTAGTTTTAATGAAGGCTGTATGTAATCTACAATAGCTTGTATTGATAAAATATATTTGAAACTTCATTATCACCAAAAAGAGATTCTTAACTACTCTCTAGATATTAATTATTTTTTTACTTGTTATTTTCGAAGTCTGATATCGCATCACTTTTAAAAATGCGTAACATTTTAGAAATATCGGGAAACGGAATAATTTTTCTCACCTAGACGAAGGACGAACCGAACGAACAGTCATTGCTATATTTATATTTTTCCTTGCTGATGATCTCTTTTCATGTATATAAGTGATAAATGATAAAAATATGATGTAAGACTCTAATTACAGCTATGAATGTAATTATTGTTTATTTTTATTAAGAAACTATATATGATTAGATATAAATAATGTAACGCAGCAATATCGTTAAATAAGAATAAATGTATTGAGTGTAACACAGGCGGTGCGGTGGTGAGGTGGAGAATATTTAAAGAGAATATTTAAATAGATTCGCTGTATATAAACATTATCGTAAGTAACGTTTAATACCTTTAACTCATTGTTTGAATATGTAAATATTATAAGCATCATTAATAACTGAACTCTGTAATTTAAAATAATACCAACCACTTCACAAACAAGTTAAGTATCTACTCTAATTAGTAAAATGTAGTACCTAGTACCCGTGTGATAGCAATAATTTAAAATAATAACATAATGGCATCTAGAACATAGTAAATGACATTGATAGGTATTCTCCTATCTATTTAAATGTCAATTTTTGTCGCCACTGATAGCGATAAGATCACGGTATTAAACAAAAATAAATATTTGTAGATATACGCAAATTTCAATTTTCAGTAATACCGCTTGCCACTGGCAAATATATTCCTCAATTTTACAATACTTTAATGAAATTACATTTTATTGTCTTACGTAATAATTTATAATTAGTACTTGAACAAGTTTGAATACCCATACATAAAGCAAAATTTTATAAAGGTTAAAGTACATTTTTTAAAGGAAATAAGAAATTTCATACAAACGCTTGTGGTGTCCTCATTGTATAACGGCATCCGGTGGAAGTTCAAATTTTCATTCACATGTCAAAAAATGTCAATTATCGACATTGTTTTTATATTTTATGCATAATTTTTCTATATTTGAAGCAATTGTATATTGGCCCAAAAAACTTGTTGCATTACTGAAACATTTTCGACTGATTTATGGGATCATCACTCTTAAACTACAGTCCGACCAGCGAAAGAAGTCCGGCGGAAAATATGCTATGAATCCGCATACACTCTATAAGGGCACACAAGCAAATCTGCTGGACCAACTACGGTTTGCTTGTCTGTGAGCGACGTTTACCTGACTCATATAGCTGGTCAACTATTCCACTCCTTTACGTCTCCAGGCTTCTTTAGCCGGTCGGACTGTACTTTAGGTACTAATAATGAATAGGGAAATTATAACGTTTTGCGAGAAAAAATATTTTATGACCAGAAAAGAGCGAACTACTCAAGGGAAATAGTAGGTACAAATTTAATATCAAAGTTCAGTGCATATTTCAACAATGAATTAATTCTTTCCTTTTTCATAGTGTTCATAAGTTCATAGTGTAATAACCGCGTTGTATATTTTGTTTTAATTCATTTGATGATCTGAATGGTTTTATAACATTGTAATTGGTTCTTATAATAGGATATAGTTTATTGTCGTTAAACTATATTTATGGGATTATTTCTTTAGAACGAACAAAACAGGAAATGAGAGCATCATGCAATTCTAAAATAAATTTCTGATTGTAAACAATATTTCAATTAAATTATTACTTTAACAGACGGGAGTAAACGCAGGTTCTAGTACTTTTCAACTTTTTTAAGGAATGTAATCGATACAGTGTCTAGTATTCTTGTGATTAGAAATGACGTTATCACTGCAGTCAAATTACGATATCTCGGACAAATTTAATGTCAGCATAATTTTCACAATCATTATGTCATTAGTAAAACATTGACACTCAATCTTTTGAGACTTTTTTCATAGCTTAGAAATTCAATCCATCAATCAATAAATCAAAACTTTATTATATATAAAGAAAGAAATTCCAGCAGACGGATATTTAAAAAATAATGTAGCCTAATTTGGTTACTCTTACCTCAAGATGAGCAACACAGGCAGTAATATCCCTAAGCATACCTAGCAATTCTTTGAAAAAACTACTTGTGCCCTTTCTAAAGCTTCCTCGTACATCAGACCCCATATTGATACAAATTTTTATCAATATGGGGTTATCAATATGGTTCAGTTCCTTCGCTGAGCAAGAAACTGTACAATTAAAACAGTTTTATGAATGATGCCTCCATATCGAAGGCCCTTATATGCTTTATAGGTTATTATAATGAGATAATGATATATACTTTAATCGTAAACTTGATATTAATTTTGTCAGAAACTTTTGTTACTTTATTAGACTATAATATACTATACTTATTATAGAGTCTTATTATGTGAGATCAGGAGAACCATCGAGTCATAATATTGTTGGTTAATATTTATTTAACGAATTAATATAATTAAAATTAGCGATTCATAATTGAGATATTTCAACATGTTCAGAGCCAGATACTGTTTTACCTTAAGAGTTATATTTGTGGTAAACGTCATAGTCGAATAATTGGCATATTTATATGAATCGAGTATTTGTATCTCCCATGAAGTCTTAGTGAATACTTTAATATACATTTATTGGAAGACTGATTGTTTTCTCTTTTCGTCTTGTTTTTTCAATGTAAACATATCCGTGAACTTCCTGCTTAAGATCATCTAATGAATTACAGCTTATTTACAGCCTAATTAATGTAATTAGTCCAAAACAAAACCTACTGATAAACAAATTATATCACCATCCTTTGGTTGCAGAATAATATGGCACATCGCCAACGTAGCCGTCGCAGGCGCACTTGGAAAAATTTAACGAGGTCCGTCTATGATCCATCCACTACACCGTCACCACCACCTGTGATAATAAAGAGATACGTTACGTGCTCTGTCCAGACTGAAAATGAGAGTAGGGAAATTTTTTCAACTTCGGTTTACCTTTACATATAAATTGTCGTGTATCAGAATATTCCCAAACATAGCGGAATCCTCTTTCTTTAGAGATAGGCCAGAAATGTTCGGTAACTCTTTCGTACGCATAGAGCGGTCTGGCCTTTCACTTTAAGGAAAATGATCCAGCTATGTTTTAAACCTTATAATCAAACTGGCGCTCATCATGTATATTGTGGGTGATTATTGTCCTTCCTATGTACCGCTGCTACAAAAATATTGAACCTTGTAGAATGTTTTAGTTCTCATTGATTTTATGTTTCTCTGAAATTTTGTTATCCCGGGGTTTTTGGAGTCCCCGACTACGATTTTGGGGTTGGATTGTTCGGGTCAAAACTTGCAACTGAATTTTAAAAGTACTGCTTGGTTGTCTTCATATTATGACTTGTGTAATTTGGCGAGACGGGCGTCAATAGCATTGGGTTTCAATGTGTCTAGGAGGAAGAAAGCTCCAAAATTAAACCCGGAACTGTGTTTGGTTAGGCACAAGTAAGCTTCAAGCTGAAATAAGTAGAGTTAAGTGATGTCAAATCACTAGATGGTCACCTTATTGAAGAACTAGACTGTACTAACAAAACAGGCAAATGACCATGCAACACTGACGCATTAAATGAAATGAACAGACTTAGAAACATGACCAGCGATAACAAAAAAAAAATTTATATTAAAAAATATTTTTAAAAACAAGCTTTCATTTAAATGCTCTAAAAAAAGAAAAAAACTTAACTAAATTAAAACCATCAATTTATTACATTACACAATTTATATGATATAAAAGCTTGTCGCGAGATGTACCTGTGTAGATAAACAATATTACAATATGCGACTTGATTATGGACATAAGTAATTCTAAGAAAAAATAGGTAAATCTCGCGATGCGCTTAAATTAATTTGAATTTAATTTTCTTCTTTTGATAGCATTTAAATAAATACTTGTTCGTAAAAATGATTTTTACTATTAATTTATTTTATTTTGAACAACGATTCCTTGAAGATCATGATACAGGCCTAACATTTTTATTGATTAAACATTTATAATTGATACACGGATAACTTTCTTCAAGGACTTTAAAACACCCTGTAGACTTATTCGGCACCTGGGATAAGCTCAAAAGCCTCGGAATTTTAAGCGGAATTCGAGTTAAATTTTGTTTTTTAATCACCTCTTTTTATTATTTTGTTTAGAAAATACTCGTGCAAAGTGCTGGTACCATTTTTTAACGCTCACTATTGGGACCTCAGAAACCACAAGAGATACAAAGGCAGTTAAATTATAAAAAAGTTATTTTAGGGCCATTTTAAATATGTCAAGATATCCAAGATATCTTTGGTCGTTTTCGAAATATACTGAAAAAACTGAAAAATTCCGAATTCGAAAATTTTATATCACTTCTTTATTGTGACCGTGTTTTTTCTTATGACCACCATATCATTTAATTACTGAAATAACTGTTTTCTCTCTATAATCTAAAAAAAATATATATACATCGAGTCACCGTTTCGGTTAAAGTGCTATATATCTTTATAAAGAGAAAAAAAAATAGTTTTTTTGAGGTAAATATATGATACGGTTAGTGGTCACCGTATCGAAAAAATACAGTCATAATAAAGAATTGATTTAAAATTTTCGAATTCGGAATTTTTTAGCTTTTTCAATATATTTCGAAAACGACCAGATATCTTGGATATATTGACATAAGATGGCCATAAAACAGAACATTTTTTTTGTAATTTAACCGATTTTATACATTTTACCGCTTTCGAGATCCCAATGGTTAGCGTTAAAAAACGGGTCACACGGTATAATTTCTGACAGCGTACGCTGTTACTAAAGAATCAGTCTATCGTCAAAAAATATCATTATATGATCAAAGATCAGTCTGGAATCGCAGATGATTGAAGATAAGTTTGCAAATCTATGAGTCAAATGCATGTTACAATGCATGCAAATACAGCAAATATTATATGCTGTATTGACCAGTAGGTACTATCTTAGTACATTTCGATCATGTGACATTAAATTTCTTAAAACTTATTTGTGTTTTCTTAATTTAGCAGCTATGTGCTTACAAAGTAACATTTTATTATTCACTTGACATTGTTCGGCGATGATTCAACCTGATCGTCAATATAAATATATAAACATATAAATCATGAAAAAATGACCTATACGAAACATACATGACCTATGCGATAAATAATGTCACATTAAGTTGACTTGGTATAATCATAATATAAGTATTTTGAAATGAAATATACTTGTTCAATTCAAATTGGCATAAAATCATGAACCAAAATAGTCCTCAATTTTGGTTCGTATGCAGTATGCAGATGATGCAGATGGTGCAGATGGTGCAGATGGTTTGTTATGCCACTTTTATTGATCAAGATCAAAATTATGGAACTATGTATATTGGACTTTTTAATATATCTCAGTACCTAGACCCTATTTATACATGATTCTCGAGAGCCCTAACTTCCTTTTTAAAATACATGTATTTTTCAGTGTCACAATCGAAGAAAAAGCCCTTCGAATTATATGACTTGGAGTCTGTGAATAGAATTACAAATATACCAATAGTTGAGTCAGGGTGGAACTATGCAGAAAATATCTACACGAAAATAAAAGTAAGTGACCCATGAAAACATTCTGTTTCCATCTGATAGATACCGTAAGCGCTGGTTACTTTGCAAATATTTTGAACATCAGAACTATATGACATGTTCGTATTCTGGCTAAATACTCTTATGCTATTATTGTTATTTGAATTAATTATGAATATCAAGAATATTGTGAGCAGCAAAAAATTGTGTGGCATTTTATAAAGAAAACCCGTACCAATTACTACAGAAACTATAAATCACATGCGCAACCAAGGTGAAGTGACCTCAAAAGATGTCTTATTATGTCATATTCATATATGTGCAAAACGTTCAAAAAATTATTTCGTTTTGAATGTATTTAAAATATATTGAAAACATTTTGCATGCTGTGTGGACAACTTAGCGCTCAATTTAACCAATAACAATTTAAAATAAAAGAAAGAAATTAAAGCTATTGCCCAGCAAGGACCACGGGGAGGTAAGAGCGCCCCTTGCCAGAATAGAGCGACGTTGTTAGGTTACTTATTATTAGTATAGATAAGACTGTTGGTAAAATTTATAACAAATTAACTCACCAATTTGCGGGATATGTTATTATTTGCACATATAGCTACACTCACATTGGTATTTTTCTCACTCACTCTTCACAAAAACTCGCATCAGAAATTCATATCACTATTCACTATCTGAAAATAGGTCACTTTCACTACTGTCTTTATATACATTTATTATGACTGGTTTAACGCGGGAGTATCCGGAGTATCCATCATAATATGGAGATCCCACATTCTTGATTCCACCTTCGCACCACTGCATTTTCTTCTTTGATTGTACCACTGAGAAGTTTTTTCATATCAGCTAAATGTTGCATTTTCTCTAGCAACTTTCCCTTTTATTTGCGCCCAAATAAGCTCAATTGGGTTCAGTTCGCAGCGATATGGAGGCAATCGAATTACCTCCATTCCTCTTGCTTTGGCCATTAAATCCACTACATACTTCTTGAAAGCTGGAAAATGTTGCATTGCCAGTGTCAACAATTCAATTTCAAGTAGTGAACCATCGTGTTCAATGTTTCTTTATTCCAGCCAGTCTTTAATTTGCCCTTTCCGCCATGCAGTTGTGGGCAGCTGTTCTGTTCTACGAGAATGATAAGAAGCATTATCCATCACTATAACAGATCCAAGTTGTAATTTGTCCAGAATTCCTTTGAACCAATCTTGGAAAACGGTGGAATTCATGTGTCCATAGTAATCACCTGTTTTCTTGGATTCGAAGGCTAATTAAGGATTCACTTTTGACACACCGTATTTATTGATTTACCCATGTTTCATCCAAATAAAAAAATCGCTTTCCTTCGTCGCGAGCTTTTGTAACGATTCTTATATAATTTCTTCGCCATGTAATGTTTCATCTCTTTCTATGAACATATTTTTTCTATCTACTTTCCCATAATTTGGTCTGTCCCATATGGAGAATATCAGTGTCTTCTTCAATGGCCAATCGCAATTTTTTCAACGTAGGAGACCCCTTGTTAAAAAAAGGTATGACTTTTCGTCGAAGAGCATTTTTAATATTGTCAATGCTGATTAGTGCCTTACCATGGGCTTTCTTCGGCTCATCAAACGTTCCTTGCTTCAGTTTCTCTTTTAAAACTTTGTAAACAGTTGATCTACCAACACCAGTATACTCAATGCATTTACTTACTAAACACTCCTTTGTTTTCATGGGATGATCCTTCTCCAATACAACAAATACCTTGGCCACCATGCTCTTCTCATTAAATGTGAGAATTTTTCGAGGCTTTCCTTTTTTACTCCTTGATGTGCCTAGTTCTTCCATTGCACTACTCTGTATAAAATCACTATAACCTATAAAGACTATACACTATATTCTATAAATACCATAACAACACTATACAATATTAACTATAACCAATGACAAACACATTTACATTTACAAACACTAGACACAATTATTATAAAAACATTCGAGCACGCCTTTTACACTTCACGTACACGTTCCATGTCGCGTTGTAAACACGTACCTAATACGGTCAAGGACACAATAACTCATCGAACACCTACAACTGCCACTGAGACAATAACAAAAAATATCCGTTAATATAACGGTCGAAATTATAGCTATATGCGTGCGCTACCACCCTATATGCGTGTGCCACTGCGCACCGCATTAGTTCATTCATTCAGATAGTTTCGCTTAATTTGGATGATCATTGAATTAAAAACAATATATATATATATATGCAAAGTAACTTGTACGGTACGCACCTATAATATTCCCCTATTATAATTGGTAGGTAAATAATATATTCTGCATGATCTCTGTTTTTAGACTTCCAATAACCTATTTCAATGGACTTTTCATCAGGCAGAAAACTCATTTCAAGCTTTGGTAGAGACAGCCACACCAGCAATAATTTTATTCCAAATGCCCATCACATCTCTAGACAAACTTGTATGCAAAAGTTTGGATATTGTTGAGCATACGGTACCATCTATCAATTTACCGCCCGAAATGGTAAGTAGATAGGTAGTTGGATAGTTGCTTAAACCTTTAATATATAACTAGTATAATTTTATACTGTTACGTATATAATAAATAAATAAATAAAATTAAATAAAAGGAAGCATCATTAGTGTCTAGGCTAGGTCCATTTATTATTATAGCTATAAATGAACCATTATTACATTATTGAGAATTATTACATTATAATTCTGTACTTTAAAAATAACTTTATTTTTGTACCTGAAGAGATTCTTGAACTTCTTACTCCTTACTTAAACTGCTAACTGTCGTGGCAATTTAACGACAGACAGACAAAAACACGAGAGCGTAGTGCGAGTGATTTTAATCATCAGCTGGAGTTAAATTACCTACGAAAGTAAGAGAAAGTACGAGAAAACAAACATTAAAAATATCAGGCTAAAAATCGAAGCTCGAATGGTAAGAATATTATGAATAGAATAATGCTAATGCTAAATTTAATTAAAATTTATACTAAAGGACCTCGCACTCATTATAGGGCACAGACGGCTTCCGTCAAATTGGCCGAATTTTTGATATAACGTTGAGATAGAGTTTTGAAAAAGTGCAAAATTTTTCAAAATCATAAAAAACTGCCAAAAATTCAGGGTTTTCAATATTTATTTCCCATTTTTCAACAATTTTAATGGATTTTGTGGTGTCTACTTCCATTTCTATAAGTTCAGTTAATTCCCCCAGCCCCCACGACCTCCTCCTTCTCATTTGGAATGTTCATACTATACAGTGTGCTTGTAATGTTTGAAAGAGTCTAAAATAAGTTAATATTTTAGGCGTTTGCCACCGTATGGATTTTCATCTTCTTCACGCTCTTCTTCATCGTTTAGCAGTGCGTCCATAAATATTTCTGCTTCGCCCTCTCCTTCTGCTTGTTCCTCCTGGAGAACAGGCTCTGGCGAATTTTCGCATATATGCCCCGAGCAGTTATTGCAAAAGGTGGATCACCGCAGTCCTGCCTTCTTGCAGCTGCAGGCTGCATTGCTACACCCTTTCTTGATGGGGTTGACCCCTCGTCTCGTCAGCCCCCAAACTGACGGCTGGACCTGGAGATATGTTCGGAAAACCTAGTGGGTGGCCGCGTTTTTGGTAAGTGGCAGTCTGGCCAATTGGAATGTAGAATTTGCCACGAGGATATCTAGCACCTAAAGTGTTTTTGCACATAGTCTTCATAGGTCTGACACGACGCTAACTGGAATGTGGGTATTGTGGTCTTACTCCATACAACCGTATTGAGTAGGAACTCTCCATTAATTACTACCTACCGACTTTCTGCAGCCACACTCCTTTCACCAATAAAACACTGTCCTGTGTCGGTGGTAGATGCCATTGGAGATCCTATTGCGGTCACTTGTACGCGTATCGGCTATTCACTGTCAATAGCAGTCATATTAAAACGAACGAGCACACGCCTTCAACGACTGGTACACAACTGGCAAACAGTGGGTCCAACCTTTGAATAATCGTTTTCCCTCCACTTATCTGAAAAATTCCCCCTTTTATAAAAAAATCCCTCGCGTTAACATAATCGTTTTCTATTGAAAATCGACTTCAATTTCAAGTTCAATTTCAAGTTCGACTGGTTTGATTTAATCGTGAAGAGTGCCATTTTGTCGTTATTTGTTTATTAATAGTAATAGACAAAAATATGAAAACCACTGTATCCTAGCGAGACAACCGAGTTTTTCGGTTGAATTTTTTTAACTCGTTTTCTGCATGCAATTTTGCCGTTCGATTTGGTTTATAAATATTCTGGAATTTGATTTATATTCGGGAATCGATATTCGAAAAAATAAATTTTCCTACACGCCTACAACATTTTCCTTATAACCATTCGTCAGCGGCAAAAAACGGCAAATTTTAAGCTAACTTAAAATTTTTTTAAATTAGTTTTTTTATATATGTGACCTGCTAACTTCATATGAAGTTAGCAGGGCACCAGATTTAAAAAAAATAAAGGGCGGCAATTTTTTTTCTCTCACGATTAATTAACGGCTAAAAAACGGCAAATTTTTATGCCATAGCGAGATTTGCAAAAGTTGACCTGCTAACTTTATGGACATAAAGTACTACTAGGCGACTGGCCTAGTAGTACTTTATGAGAATGGTCTGCGAACCAGATTGCTTTACTCCGCCCCCATCCGCTATACTCTTATAAAATTTACCCTACATATCTGGTGTCATCATCATCATCATCATCATCATCTATTTATAATAGATACCTACTTATAGCATTGTTAAACATATAGAGGTATTTTTAAATAAATACAATATTACAAAAATAAAATCCAATTAACTTAGAACAACATACCGAATAATATCCCGAAATACTGAGGGGTGCATTTCAAGATAAATATGATCAAATATTTGATTATATACCTTTGTGTATTGATTCCTATTATGTTTACCAATTGTGTAGGTTATCTTTATTCTTTATATTAATTTACGTAATCTATAATCTATACATTTAGGTACATTTACTAGTGAAATCCATACTACACCACTCAAGGTAAATAAATATAAAGGTTTATAAAGGTTAAAACCTTTATAAAAGCAATACCAGACTCATTGTAGATTAATTTGTGTTTAATAATTTTTCAAAAAGGCCGAGGTATATCTGGCATATGATTCTAGTAAAAAGCCTTGAATGATACCTATCTATTTCAGAACTGAATTATAGAACTCCTTCGACATAATATAAGTGCAGCTTTGCCACTTTTGTTTTACCACTATTTTATATGTCACTAGTTAGTAATATTATAGTCACTAATATAACTATTTTCAGTCACTTTCCACTTCCTCTTCACTGTCGCTATCACCATTTCCAATATTAATCACAATGGGTTCTATGGCTTGATCAACCGCCAAATCCACATCCCACATTATCTGTTCCTCTTTCATGGCGTGATTAATACACTTCTTTCAATTTTCTGCTGTGACATTTTCCATTGCTCCTCGAAGATGTCTCTCTACGTTAGCTAATTTAAAAGGCCGATTCACTCTCGCCACTTCCCCTTTTACTTGCGCCCAGATCAATTCAATGGGGTTCAATTCGCAGTGATAAGGAGATAATCTCAGCAATGTGACTCCATGCGTCAATTGTCCAGCCCTCAATCGTAGCCTGCCGTGCATTTTTCACGTTTCCATCCTACCAAGCTTTCTTCATAGTATGTCCTTCGTTGACCCATGTTTCGTCGGTGTAATAAATTTTCCCCCCTTCGTTTCGAGACTTTTTTATTTTTCGAAGATAATCCATCCGCCAAGCAACTACTTCATATATTTTTATGAGAAGACTATTTCTGTCTACTTTTCCATACGTAAAATTCATGTTTTTCAAAATTTTTGCCAGTCTAGTCCTGCACATTTTAGGTAAAATATCATTTTCACTTATACCTTGCAGCACCTTATCTAAAGTGGACAATGCGGTATTTCTAAAGAAACCGTGGATCGTTCTACGTATCGCATTTTTTGCATATTCGTCCACTACAATCTTATTTCGACCGTTTTTTGGTTTCGGTGGCTGTACACACTTCCATGTATCTTTTCTTCTCTTAAAAGTGTGTATATGCTTGACTTTGATGCTTCTGTATAATCCGAACATATATCCACCAATTCATCCTTCTCACGGCGAGGGTGATCTCTCTGTATGCAGTAAAATACTCGTAAAATAATTTGTTTCTCACCTACCGGTCGGTAGTGCCTACGTTTTGGAATATTTTGCATTGTTCGCCGATATTATATTGTATCACAATCACATTAAAACAACACTACATATATACGCGGATATCTCAACCAACGCACTACTCTATCGCGAATGGCCGTTACAGATTACAGAATACGAGCCCAATTCCCGCAAACCCGCTACTGTAAGAGAGACGAACGTTTGCGACTATTTTAACTAAACACAGACGACGCGTCATTCCAGTAAGTTAGAAAGATATACTGCTGGCATATCCGGCCTTGGGTCTACAATAGAGCGGCTTTGCCGCTTTTAACTATAAAAATAAATGTTTACGGAATTGCCATAATTAAAATAGACTAAAATATATGTAAAAATGGCTAACATCTTGGCCTATAACATATTATTGTGGAATTTGATAGTTTAATTGAATATTGAGAAATTTGAGAATTACATGTGGCAACGGCGGTGCTTCCTATACACGGTCAGTCAACTACACATACTTTTTAGAAAGGGTATCCACAAATCATTAAATTGGTAGTCTGCTTCTGTTAACCTAGCTGTAGAAATTAATAAATAATATAATTAATAAATTGTCTTCCAGATTTATTGGAACACTAAACAGTACGTGACAGATGTCGGGACGAAAATCGCCAGGCCAGTCCTGAAGAGGGCAGACTCGGTGAAGCAGATTGGAAACACAGTCCTGGCCAGTAAGTACACCGCTTTCGCCGCTGATACCTTGGACGGCGCATTACATGTCGCCGAAAAATACGTTGACAAATATTTGCCTGGTGTTGAGCAGCCAGTCGATGGTAAGTTCATCGGGATTAACATTCACGGTAATAATAATAGATAACGGTAATCTAATCTGCGAATATTGTTTTTCAATTATAAATCTGGAATTTTTAATCAATAATTTGTATTCGATGGCATTTTAGTTGAATACACATTGATACTGCGTGATATCTGATTTATGACAATGCCAAAGTGGATATCTACTCATCTTCGGGTAGAGGGGTACTTTATCGCATATATGTCTTTTTCAATTTTTTTGTGTACAATATACTAAAGTTTATAATATATTTATATTATTTTCATTTCAAAAACAAAAGACGCCGAAATTATTGAACTAATTAAGAAACAGTACATTAGACTAGTATTAAGGCATTATTTATAAGGGTGATATTTAAGATGAACCGTGAGTAGGGTACCGTGAGTAGGGTGAGACCGGGGATAAAAGTGCCATTTCTAGTAAATGTGTTTTAAAAAAATCTTTAGCAGATTACTATTTTTTTTTTTTGTGCTTTTAGTGGTCTTAACTTTAAATTATCAAAAATGACATGACACAAAGACCTAACATAATAAACAAACCGGTAATATCAGTTATTATGGTGTCTGGTAGATGGCACTTTTTAACACATACATGGGGTAGGAAGTGACGCCCATGGGGTAAGTTGTGCCATGATAGGATAGGATTTATTTTAAAACGTGACCAAATGAACAACAAAAGGTTAAATAATGAAAAGTTCATTAGTCCATGTCACTGTCACAGTTATTACAGACAAACAATTTTAAATCACCCGTAACATATTTGTCGTGAGCCTATTCTTTGCAGGATCTACATTGCACCCGTTCCTCTGAAGGAGCTCTGTGAATATGAATCGCAACATATTAGGCAAAAGTCATCTTCTGAATCGGTTGAGGACTCCGAGTCATGCTTATTTTTGATGAGTAAACTTTCCTTTTACCATTCTTTGTCTTTTGCTTAACTTGTTTCCTCTTTATCGGGCATCTTGTAGCCTGTTCCTTCTCTAGAGCGTCCTTTTTTGGGGTATCGGTGAGCATAGCTATATATCTACGTTTTCTGCCTTTTGTCGATCCTATTCGAGGTCCCTTGGGAAGCGGTTTTACTATGTGTGACGAAATGGTTTTTCCTGATAAATTATCAATGTTACATGGTCCAGCAACTGGATTTTCGACATTGTCGAAAAACTTCTTCGTACATTCATTATTTTGTGGTTGGTCATTTCTATCAAAGATTGCAGCAATTTTTTATTAGGGTCAGGATGTTGATTATTTTCACTAGGAAGGTTTTATTGAGAATAGTCATTAGGTGCTCTTGAAAATTTTCATTGACGGCTTGTGTTTCATTCTCATGAAGTTGATTGCCCTGATTGTTATTTCCGTTAAGAGAAAAATCAATATCTGAGAATACGTTCCGATTATAAGGAAATATGCCATTCTTTTTAAAGTAATTTATAATATTTTTAGGACACTTCGCTATGGGGTAGGCTGAATTGACAATCGATGGAATATCAAAAATTGTGATAATTTTTCCGGCATTATTTCTCATCCAGGCTCTTGCGCAGAAGACAGGAATTTCTTGAATGGGCCGTATACACCCACATCCAACGGCTGCAGTCGATGCGAGCAATGAGGCGGAAAAGATAATAAAACAACGCCATTATCTTTCGCCAAATTTAAAACTGATATGGCCAAATGCGACCTATGGTTGTCCAATAACAGAAGGACTGGTGATTGCACTCCACTAACAGAAACTGCTGTTGTTACTGTAACATTTGTACCCCTCTCGCCTAAAGTAAGAGCACCGACTTGCTTTGATCCCTTCACCCCTAGAATATTTGGAGGTTTCAAGACTATTGAAACTTGTGATTCATCTGTATTTCATATATTGGAAGCAGTGAATGAGTAGCGCTCCAAAACATTATTTAGTTTGTCGAAAGGATCAGTCACGTTTTTCTTGCCCTTCCCAAACTCATTGCTTCAGGTATTCGAATGGAAAGTCGTGGATTTCTTTTTAAGAACGCTGTAAACCAGTCAGCAGCTGCTTGTTTGTTATGTCGCCATGAGTTTGGTATATGTTTTTTATATTGGACTGCATATTCGTATGCTAGACAAGGACCTCTTTTGGGGTTAAATCGAAGTATATTTGCGCAGACTATATCAAATACTCATTAAGTGCTGTCTCTTTCTCGTAATTAAAAACACTACGTGTTGATCGATAGCCAAAGGTCGTGTTCGGCGGTGTTACGGCGTAGTATAAATCTGTTTAGATACACTCTACATATCCCAAGAGCTTTGGCTACTGACCTTATGACTGTCCATTTTGTATACGATCAGCTGCGCAATGCATTTCTTCTAAAGAACCTTGCCCCTCGCAGTTTCCCTGGTGTAATTTCGCATTCTAAAAAAATCTGATTAAATAATGAAGCTTTAATGATTAAAAAACTCAAAAGAAATAAAACAACACTTAATTCTCCATAGTGGGGTACAAAGTGCCACATAAAACGTATGTGGCACTTTTAACTCCAACGTATTTACAATACTATTGATCATAAAAAAAAATCTAAAATATTGAGGATTTCAGAGCGCTGCAACAAAAAAGTATCAAAAATGTATCAGAGCAAACTTACCTGGTTTAAATTCGATGAAAACTACCTGTTGCAGAACAAAAAATAGTACAACAACAAATTTTTACTACGTACGTCATGTCGCTTACGTCCTGTCGCTTACATGACTACTTCGACACTAAATGCATGTGCTCGAAGGGCAGCGTATGTCCGAGCCGCTGCTCTGTTCCTTCAGACCCTGGCTGTATCCGCTTATGGCAGCGGCATAGACCTGACTTGGAATGTTGGCGTAGCATGTCTTCGTTTAATTTAAAAAAAAATGCGGCAAGTGGCCCTTTAATCCCCGGTCTATACTTAAACACCCTAGTTAATAATAATAAAAAATGTAGCAGATAATAACTTATAGCAAAAACGGTTCCTCTAAATATCATTTCAGTCCACAATGTCAAATTAGGTACTGCTTTGTATATTATATTATTCATCCTGTATATATTCTGTGGTTAAACAAATTATGTTCATTGACTATTTTTTTTGTTACATTATCATTATGCGAATTGACAATGAGTCAGTGTACGCCCCAATTTGTTCGCTTTTTCCTCATATCACAAAGTCACTGAATGGATTTCGGTAATAACAGAAATTGCGAGACTGACCCCTGAATATTTCTTTAATAAACTTCCAAGACCTGGTCAATACTTTTACATCCGATAACGATATACAGAAATTCATCACTTTCTCTTTTCATGTTGTTGACACATGCCACTTTTTGCCAACTTAATCTACTATTCTTTTATTCCTTCGATGGCCATATACAATGGAAGTGTTTTAAAATGCACTTTAATTCAATCTCTTTGATTTCTTAGAATTGGACTCTTCTGATGGGCCCACAGGAAAAGCCTTTCAAACGATTCATCACGCAGACAGATTATCTCGGAAGCTGAAAAGGAGGCTCACTCAGAGGACAATAGCAGAAGTCAAAGCTCTCAAACAACAGAGTGCCGAAGCGGTCCATGTTCTGATATACGTCGCTGAATTGGTAAATATATATCCCTTATTTACTTTATTTAATTTTATTGCAATTGTGGCTATACCACAAGTCCACAGTAATAGAGACCAACGGTTGATATTGTAACTAAGTATATCTATAAATAATCATATTGTATAATAGATGAACTATAATTGAGTTATGATGTTACAAATCACTTACCGTAGATATTTCTCGTTAAAGTATTGTGCAAGATAATTTAGTAGCTATCAAATAATATATTATCGGAAATGTTAGTATATATTAAATAAGAATTAGGAATGTAAAAGGTAGGTATAGTAGACATAGTGAATGTAAAGATGCTAAGCATAAATAAACTCAATAACTAAAGTGAGAAAGAGCATGGCATAGACATATAGTATAGAAAATGGTATATGGCATAGACTTTATTATAAAAAATCAAGAGATCTGTTGTTGCTAAAAATTATATTATAAAGAAAGTTAAGGCTAATATAAAAAGAAATTAATATCACATCAAAAGTCACATTCGTTTTTTTTTACTCGGGCAAGTGTTCTATCAGACATACATATTTTTGAGTTCTGCTAGTTCAGCTGCAATTAATAGATATTTATGACATAATTCTGAAAAGTAGACGTTTAACCCATTGAGCCCTAAAACTCTAAACTTTTTTCCTTATAATTATTATTCAGTGAAAAACGTTAAAGCATAGAAAAATTTTTAAAAAATTCTTAAAATGTTGCAATAGGTCGAAAAATGCTGTCCTTTTAATGGGACAGTAGGGCTATATATACTATGAAATAAAATCTCGGAAAAGTTAAAGAACGTTGAACGGTTTCATATATTGGTTTTTGTGCTGTAGATATTTTCATATTTTAAAGTAATCCCACTGATACTGCATTTTTGAAAACGGAACTAGGTTTTAAATATAAAATCAGAAATTTGGGCGAGGCACAACAATATTTACTTATGCGAATGCGTATTGTCAGAACTAAAGACGTAGGTAGGTTTTTATGTAAAAATAACAGAGTTGAATTAAAACAAAGTTGAACATAACAAGACGTAGGTAGTTGAGTTATTACCAAAGTTTATATGAAAGATTGCCTCACGGTTACTTTTTTGTTGCGTATACTCTCTTTATTCTGGGGACCGCCTAGCCGCTAGACTTGACCGGTAAGATTTCGATCTTCGAAGTTAAGCCAGGCGGGCGTTGGTGGCACTTGGATTTGGGGTTGGTGGCACTTGGGGTGACCTATTCAGGCTTGTGGTGGGCTGTGGCCGTCCATCGAACATCTGCCGCGGACGCGTAGTCCCAGGTAATGAGGACCAGAGTAATGGACCACCAAGCCAGAAAAATACTCAAGTAAAAAAAGGAGGAATGCACAAAGGGCCTAATGAGGTCTAAGTGCTGTAGTGGAAGTGAAACCACTACACTCCGACCCATATACATACATAACATACATACTCTCTTTATTCGCGCCTTGTGGAAATATTCCATTGAATATATGTCGAAGAAACAATGCCTTTGCTAACTACATCAAATTAAATTTCAACAAGCATATTAACCAAAAAAACAATCAGAGGATGGGTTTTGTTTTTACTAAAATTTAGTGTTTAGTTTAGTCTTTGGTGTACTGTATGTGCAAGATGCTGTTGGTCTATAGCAATGTGCATCATTTTACACATATTTTTAGGTTGCTACAGATCCCGCTTTGGCCTTCCAAAAAGGAAGGGAACTATGGGAAAGTCTCAGCCAAAGCGAGCCGGAGAACCAGGCCCGTCCAGAGAACCTAGAACAGTTAATCGTGCTTGTGACAAGGGAGTCAGCTCGAAGGGTTGTACATTTGATCAACTTCTCGAGCGCGATTATCAGCAAGGTCCCCAGGCAGGTATCTACTTCCGTGAATTTGGTCGTAAGGAAAATTACGAATGTTGCTGATTCAATTGTTAAGGTAAGCCTTCTTAAACGATAATGAAATATACACTAGAATCCAAATATATATATGCTTCATGACATGTATCCTATATATCTTATCTCACTCAACGTTCATGGTGTGAAGATGATGTCAAGCTGAAGTATTTAGAGTACATGTTTGTCAGAAATACTTATGAAATATATCTTGTTTAGTTTTATATAAATCACGCTGTTTGGTGTTTTAGTGATATGACACATTTGATGGATTATAGCTAGTATTTAATCACTTTAAATAATATCAAGTCACTTTAACAATCTTTCCCATTGGAAATCATGATTAAAAATTAAGTGATTATTTTTAGAATGCCAAGTATATTTATGATATATGATATTTATAAATACGAAATTTCTTCCGCTCGCTGGAGATAGTATATTGATATCACATTTGTTTTGGACAAATGCCTTTATTATTAAGTGAAGCCAAGCTCATTTAGGAAATGTTTGATATTAACATGTACAATCGGCGTCAGCTTAAAGTCACCATTGATCGAGCGCATATCTGTCTATCGCACCCCACCACAAATATTCGTAGCGTTTATGTTGAAATCAGACTGCGTATTGACAAATTTACATTTACAATCTCTCAGAAGTGAAGTATTATTATTACAATGGCATACTCAGCAGCGTAAAAGTTATTAAAAACACGAATCTCTCTCTATCTTCCCAATTATGAGTGACGTATATGCCAAACGTAATCAAATCAACCCAAGCGACACATATCAGCATGGAAATGCTTTAAGAATATGTATTTTAACCGAAAGTCCTTTTTAAAGAAATTAAATTGATGATAGTTGCAAGAATACGAAATATCAGATCAAAAAACTAACTGCGCCATGTTAAATCCTATTAAAAGTTGCTATTAAGAACTGACCTCTTGTTTTTGATGTAACGTTGATAATAACGGCAGAAATCATTAATTATATAACTATATATGAAATTATATATCTTAATATATTATATATAACTTTATATCTAAAAATTACATATAACAATATAACATCCATTACTTTGGACATTTACGTTTCGAAAATTTATCCGCTTTCGTTCTCAAAACCTTAAGCACGACTTACATACATCTAGTATGACAGTTTGTAATTTAAAAAATAAAACCAATTATAAACTGTCATAGTAGACTGTGTGTCAGTCCTGCTTAAGATTTTGAGAACGAAAGCGTAAGTTTTCGAAACGTAAACGTTTCAAGTGATTTGTTATATTTTTAATCTGCTTTTTGGTGTGAGATTTCTTGATTAGCCAAAAACTTTTTTCAAAGAAACAATCTCTTTGACTGATCTATCGGCTCAGAGGTTGATTTATTAATTTTTGTATTTTTATTTTTGTTTAATAGTGGCAGAATACCCAAATAGATGAGTAATGTTTTATTTAATACAACACCCTATATATTTTTAAATTTTATAAATACTATTTAATATAATATATAAATAATAAATAATATTTTAAATAAAAAATATATAGGGTGTTTGTTGTATTAGAAAAAAGCCTCGTTGTCGGTGCTCCGTTATAGTGAATCACCTTGTATCTCTGCAAATATTTTAAATATGAAATTTAATGAATTAAATCCGAAAATATGTGCGATTTTGATTACAGTATCATCCCTATACAAAAAAAAGTTCATACGGACTATATTGAACTTTATGGCACTAATGAGCACACCTTGTTTTTTTAATATAAAATTTAAAATACCGTTTATCGATATTATTTTGAAAATAAAGGTAACATTTTTATTGTTATTGACAGTGACATTGACATTAACTAAAAAGGTATATAAAGTTAGCAGGGCAACATAGGCAAATCGAAAAATTACTATGCCGAAAATATTACGCTTATTGTGTTTTTTTTTCCGGGGTGCTCTGCTAAATTGATATAAAGTTAGCAGAGTAACTAGAAAAAAATATTTAATATTGATAGACCGTCTAAAATCAGTTATTTTTTAGTCGCTAATTAGTTGCGATCGAATAACGTCGAAACTATTTTCTTTTAAATAACAAGATGCCCTGCTAAGTTTATATCAACTTAGCAAGTCATGTATTACCTTAAACAACGTATTTTTTTGTCGCTCATTAGTTGCCATCGAATAATGTCGATTCGATTTTTTTTAAATAATAAGTTGCCCTGCTAAGATCAACTTAGCAAGTCAACAATGTTACAAAATGTATTTAAAAAATAATATATTTTCTTATAGTACGTGATTTTTTTCGTTGCTAATTAGTTGCGATGAGACAAAGGCGAAATATATTATTTTGAAGAAAAGGATATTTATAATCTTATACAGTGCTTGTTAAAAATTGTGCACTATACAGAAAACCTTTTTATTTTCAAAAATTTTCACCAGTATCTGCATTAATTATTAGATACGTATTAATGCAGATATTAATCAATTGCTACTTATTATTAATTATAAACTTATTATTAATCAATACTTTATATTTAAGAAATATTCATGTGCAGATATTCAACATCATGATTATCAGTCAGTTCTATATTTTCTTTCCACAGAAACTTTCTTTAAAGTCTTACTTCATTATTTTTATTTTAATGTGTATTTTATTATAATACTGCAGTATTCCTAAAAAACGTTGTAGTTGAGATATCGATTGAAATATTGTATACCTTTTTTAGCAAAGAGAGGAATCGAATATTTTAAAATTTGGTAACTGACAAAGATGTAGGTATAATTTTAAATATAATATGAATATGAGTTTAAACTTGAACAAGCACATTAGTATTATTTTAATATCTCAAAAATCATCATTGCTGTCATTTCTTACTTTGGAGGCTTGAAACTCTATAGGAATTTTTTTATGAAGTAGGTACTAAATTTTTACTTCCCCTGTATGCATCCAGTTTACTTTTGGGTTTCTTGTTTTACGCATAACATTTCTTTCACTTCTTTCACTTTAACGCTTCTATGACCTTATATTTTATTACCATTACATTTTAATTGTAAATATTTATTTAGTGACGGATTAGTGAAACTGCAAAGAGTACTTTAAAAATTTCAATAATTCTCTGAAAGAAATCTAAGAAGTCTCTGAACTATTAAAAAGGGACAGTGTCCGAGGAAAACAAGCAAATCTATGCTTCTTTAACTTAATAACGAAGCGCTATGTATTGTCAATACACACCCTGAATATTTGTAGTGGGGCGAGATAGAAAGAAAATCATTTGTAGGTTGGTGAGTTTAAGGTGACACCGATTGTACGTTGTAACAGCTGTAATACGTGTTTGTTCAAGAGACTAAACAAAACCATCCATTTTATGCTACATATCCAAATAACCTATTTCAATAAACATATTCCATATTCCAACAAGTTTCATACTCATGAATTAACCCAAGCCGCTGTTATTTTGCGATTGTTGATTACGATAAAATTTCTTTACAAACGAAATATCTGTTTATCATTTACAC
Source organism: Tetropium fuscum (assembly GCA_964058915.1). Classification (NCBI taxonomy): domain Eukaryota; kingdom Metazoa; phylum Arthropoda; class Insecta; order Coleoptera; family Cerambycidae; genus Tetropium; species Tetropium fuscum. Next base: position 9,101 of record CAXKVY010018576.1, on the reverse strand, counting down.
TGTATTTACATTAACATCACTACAAGCACAACAAGTTTTTGAATTTAATTCAAAGTGGCCACTAATTATTTGAACAAACCATCAATATTTTGAGTAGATCGATTTTTTTTACTGGTGATTGTACCTAGATTCTTAGATACTAATTTTTAAATAAGACGTCGCGAGTTGTGACTACATACCAATATTATTTATTCTCATCTCATTGGTACGTATCCATGAAACCATCAGCTTTAAAAAGTAAAATTTATTTTCCTTGCATATATTTCATTTCTACATTTTTGAAGGACCTACGAGTATTTCCAGAAGGAACCGGTTCGAACATTTGCCAGTGTCAGTCAATGTTGATGTAAATAATAAATAATATCAATAATATAATAAAATGGCTTTATATTTCTTCAGGCCTATTAAAAGCAGATTTACTATTTATATATTTTGTTTGTGAAGAATAGCTTGCACAGCATTTATTTCTAGATAAAACCTTACTTACGTTTTGTCGCTACTAATAGAACCAAAGCTTCGCTTAGTATTTATCTGTTGCTTTAAGAACTTAATACATTATTCTGGGTTGCTTTCGCTATGAAGGTAATAGCTCTAAACGCGGACAGTTATTTGATTTGCTTTCCTAGACCGTGCACTTGGAGGACGTCCAGAAGACCGTCACCGTTAGATTCAAGCAACAAGTTCGCAATTGCGCTATCGTATTAAGGAATATTAATTCCCAGTTCAACGATTACCTGGTAAGTGCTCATTTATATTTTTGTTGAAGTACTTTGGTTCTGTTAGTGTTTTTGTCAGTATAATGAGTTTGCTAGTGCAGTGATAACTAATTTATTCAAGTAGGTTATTTAAAAGCAGTAGTAATGTTAGTGTACTTTTCCTTGTTGCCTATTATTTATATGACGTAATCCAGGGTCTTGCAATGATATTACAACTTACTTTATGTATTTATTCTAAAAAATATAGATTAGTTTCTTGAGACTACATTTTTTAAATAGCATCCTACCTCTCAAAGCAAGTTCGCTAGCAATAAATAATTGTTCTGTAGGTATATCATAGATTAAGTGAATAGATAATCAATCGTTTTACACTTAATTCTTACTCTAAATGACAAACGACATCTACACAAACTGTATTGAAACTGAGGGTTCTAATGAGAATTCTAGATGGAGCTGTAATACACTTTTGTAATTCTTTCATTCTTAAATTAGGCTCCGCTTTTTAATTTTCCACTTCAATGACGAATCCAACCAACAACACCTCTAATACAGGGGTTATTGGTCCAACCCCAGCCGGTTTATCTATATATGAATATTTCCAAATTTACAAGACAAGTTTAAACGTTTGAATAAACGGATAATCTCAATATTTCCTTAAAATATTATAACACTTTCTTTAGTTAGTTAAGTATATCAAAATAAAAAAATATGTAGATATGAAAAAAACCCTTTATTGTAAATTGTAAGATGATATATTTTACTTTAAAATAAATCCAATAAATCCAATAATATTTTTCTATGTTAATTTACTTGAAGTAACGGGTGTGTTCCATTCAAGATTTTACTTCAATTTCACTTCTTTATTGTCGTTTAGCCGATTTTTGAAATAAATTAGATTAAAACGATAACAAAAGCTGCTGCTAGCCGTCGGCAAGCGTTTTTAATTTTAATATCAGAAGTATAATTTAATAATATTATTATAATAATTTTTTATTAGATACCTATGCTTATTAGATTAACTTATTTTCTCCAGTTCTAAATTAAAATAAAAACCCTGATAATTGTCAAACTAAAAACCTTAGACTTTTTTCCCTTCTTGGAGCTATTCTTGAAAGCCTTTAGAATAGATTCCCGTCAGAAAAATTCAAAAAATTTGATTTACCACTTTGGCATTTGTTGACATACCTTTGTGGTTTGTGACTTTTTTTCGGCAACCTATATAATATAAAATAATTTAAAAACAAGCGTTTCAATATCCAAATTTCTGTAAGATTGTTTAGTTGTTTGCCCATAGTTTCCTACACCGTTTTCGTGTAACCACCCTGTATGTTGGCGGCTTAAAATATATTTTGTATCTTTTTAAACACAAAGTACTTATTTTTGATGTGCCACATTGGTAGAATTTTTCATATTTTAATACCAACAAGGAATTAATAATGTTATTAAACTTTGTAGGTACGGTACAAGCCAGGTAATATCAACTTTAGCAATTTCCAAAATTAACTAAGTACTTATAAGTTCTGGTTTCTGGTAATATGTAGGTACCTAGGTATTATCTAATATGTAGGTAGCACCAATTTCTATACATCTTCATATAGAAATATTTAATATAAAATACAAAATACATTAGAACATTTTAAACCATATCTTGATACCTATTATAAATACTTACATAATTCAATAGTTGAAATATAGTTAACTACTTACCTATATGTAGTAGTAGAAGAGGAATTGTTGAAAAATTAGTAGGACCTTGGAAATTCAGAAAAAAATTGAAATGAAAAGTTATATACCTACTAGAAACGTATTTTGAATATAAGTAGGTAAAATAAATTTACCTCCGGTATTTTAGTTTTTCCTGGACACCTTGATATTAAGAGTAGATATTATTACTACATTAATTTAAGAAATCTGAAATTTCCATGTGCCTACCTGACAGCAATCCATTGTCTGCTACGCTTCTCATCAGCTTGAAAAGTGTATTAATGTAAACTTAAGCCGTGGCGACGGCTCTTTCCACAATTTACATACACAGACTTATTTCCTCTGTCTGGGTGTCTGTCCCTTTTCACAATTTTGATTACCAGTGATATTCACATATATCGCACTTCCAATAACACATTGACACCCCATTTAAACAAACAATATAATAACCATACCAAAAAGATTATAGGACTAATACTAATATCCTAATACTTTATAATCTGTGAGCCATATAGACAAGTAGGTGATCGTCTGTGTACCAATGGAGAGACAATATTAGTCAGCGACCCACCCCACCTAAGCCAGAGAGCCAATAATAGTGTAACGATTTGGGGTTGTTTACCTCCTACTTAAAGTTGAATAGAGATACACACAAATATTATAATATAATACAGTTTATTTGGGAATCCTTTATTTTCTATTTCACTTAAAAAACTGGCATAAATTCCGCAACAAGTAGTTCAGAAAATGCGGTCAACTTCAGGTTGGGGTGAGTCATGTACTGCATCTCACTTTTAGACCTCCGTTTCTGGCTTACGTTCCAACGCTTTGAGTTTCTGGTCCCATTTAGGAGCGAGAAAATATAGGCACTGACTATTTATTCACTTAATCTATGAGTATATTTAACTTCACAAATGCTTCCTGTCTTTTTTATTTTCAAAAAAATCGACCCTTTCTGAAATTTAGTGTTAATGATGTTTCGTTTGCAGGAGCAACTGGCCCAAGATCTGGCCAACCAGGAGACCCCCAAATCGGCGTTATCAGTACCTCAAATCAACATCCAACCCTCTAGGGCGATCCCCAGAAATGCCAAGCTGACCTCGAATGGCCTTGAAGCGTCTTAAGCATATATAGTTTTATATTATAATGCATAAAGTTTAATGTTATCCTATGTTTAACCAACCTTAACATTTAATGACTGACATTATTTAATTTTTTTTTGTGGGTCTATACTCTAATTTTTTACGTTTGATATTATATCGAAAAGACAAGAAGATAAATGTAAGTATGTGTAAATTTTAGTTATTGTTTTCATAATTCTTGAAATACCCAATAAAATTTTAATAAACATAAGATTTGTAACTTAATTTTATCCATTATTGCAATATGAGAGTGTACCTACTCTCATATTGCAATAGTGCAATACTCTAATATTGCATAATGAGTTGATTAACAATAGAACAACTAAAATATTGCCTACCAATAGGTATTCAGTTTACCATCATTGTAATATGCGCGATTCATGGTATTTCCTAATATATGTGGTTTCAGATCATGGTAGAGAGTTTTGAGTTTCTATACTACATAAATCTTACAGACACAGAAAATACGGAGACCTAATTAAATAATAATTATATAATTTTTTTAAATTTTTTATAATTTCACACACTTAGTGGCACGACGTGAAAGAATATCTTATGGATATGCGATACATATATTCTATAGTAAATACTTACCTCTTTTGTACTCCAAAATATATCGGATCTTGTAGATCTAATAGAAGAAGACTGAATATTAACTAACTATATTTGTTAATCCATAATACAATAAAGACGATATTAAGCTGTTCCAAAGTCATATGTAGTTGTGTCTTATGTAACGGAATTCCTGATGAAGTTGCTTCAGATCAAGTAACAGTTTTTAAGTCCTTGCTATTAAAAATATGACCTATACCAGTTGTCGCCAAGTACCTATATAAACCAAAAGATATTTCGATTGCAGTTACATTTTAGGGAACGATTTAGAAAAAAATCGCCTAAGTGATAAATTTCCTACGGAGTTGTATCCTGTCCTACGTTACGTCTTTCCTGGTAAGGTTATTTCAAACTATGATACCTACACAATTTATCAAAACCTTCCGTAGAATTATTAAAAATATTTGCCCAAAGTTTTTGCTATGTGAATTTTATGGAACTGTTTGATATAATTCGTCCAAAGGTGTGATGATTGTTAGCGAGTATTCGAATGTAAATACAGATTTAGTACTGATCACTAGTACAGATTATTCTAGATTTCAAACGGTTAGCTTGTCATTCCATATATTTTGCTGATATCTGTTAAGAAATAAAGGTCTATAAATTGCTAGAACATTTTTTGTTGAAATGGATCTCAGTTACCGGAATTCCTGATCAAGCTTATCAGGTTATCGGAGTTTCAACTTGAAGCTATAGGGCTAGTAGGGAAATAAATGACTACCACACTTACATAAAGATATTTATTTTATATGTACAAATGTATAGAATATCATTCATTTATCTAAAATTGAGTTAATAAATAACAGGGTAAAAACTTACTGTTTAACATAATAAGGTATGATATGGCCATTTCATACAACACAAAAAACTAAGACGATAAGTATAAAATTTACGTACAAAAATAAATCGGATAAATAATTAAACTACATTATCAATAATACATCATGAGAATTACTTCATATATCACTTTCGCTATATATAAAATCTGCGATTCGACTTACAAAGAAGCTGCCTATGAATTATTGGAATTTTAAAAAAGTCTAAAGAACCAACAACACTTCCTTCAATCAATATTGTCACTTTAAAAACAGTTCAGGTCTCAAACGATTAGAAAGTATTCTAAATCAGTTCGGCAACGTATTCAGGTTGTCCCTCATGATTGATGGTTAGCTCAGAACCTTTGAATCGAGAACCATAAGGATCATAGTCGGTTGAACTACTAAGTCGATCCGGAACTTGAAAAGTCGACCCCTGAAATCCCATCTCTGCTTCGTAGTACTGTAACAATATTTATGTGTCAATTTTTCGTTGCATATGGTTCCACCTTGTTTAAGTATTACATAATTTTCTCGATAAATATGAAATGTGTTGTATATATATTACTTAATTGTTTTGTTTATTCTTATAATACGGACTCTGTGAAGATAGTCGGTATATTTTGACAGTGAATGATGAACTTGATGGATATCCATAAAGAAATAAAGGGTTTCAGTTAAAACTAGAACGCCTAAAGAAAGTTATACCGTACATTAAGGCATTCCTAACGAAGTTGTTTCAGATCATGGGGATAGAGTTTCTACATTTGATCCAAATATGTTAGATGTCCAAACAAGATCATTTAACAATAATAGTATTGCTCTAGTGAACATGATATAATATTATATACATTGTATATTAACAATTCAAAATGACAGGATTCTGTAATAAACTTACATTAGGCGCCCCTCGTAGTGAGCTGTTATTACTGCCTGGTGGACGATGAGCTACTCCGGACAATGTAGCATAATCTGCTAAATCATCTGCTAGAGACATGGTCGCTATATGAGATGAACCTCTTCTATTAGGATGTTGTATTGTAGCATATGTGTTATCCTCCTAGAACAAGCAATAAATTAACCTGTGCCTCGTATATAAATTCAGAAACGTACGGGAATAAAGTCATCGCTGTCTCTCCTGGTCATTACATTCTGCTCAGGCTCGTTGAAAACTTGCATTGTGAGTTCTTGCTCTTCATATATTTTCAGCTTCCTAAAAAACAAAAGACACCGGTTAAAATATAATTAATTATTAATATATCTTGCCCCCGAACTTACTGTTCAATCCACAAGGGATTTTCTGTTGTGTTCAAGTCATCTATTATAGCTTTCTTAATCAATGCATCTTTTTTCTTTAAATCAGTGGGGGAGATGACCCAGTGTTTTAGGCAACAGCATATAATGACGAAGGTTAAGACTCCAATAAAAATGACTATTAACAGGGCGATCAGAGCAGCTAGAGCAGGGTCAAACGCCTCCTCTTTTTCGGTCACAAAGGCAGGGACCACGTTCTCTATTGCAAATCCCGCATAGTAGTCTTTAAGGAAGTCGTATTTGGAGTCGATTATTTTTAAAACTTCGGGGACTGGTACTATCATGTGGGTTTTTGGAT
>CAXKVY010018575.1:172500-276543 GCA_964058915.1 Tetropium fuscum | reverse complement strand
TGTTTGTTTAATTTTAATCATTCCCGCCTATTACGATAGTACCAATATTTGTGTGTCCGTGTTTTCTTTTCCAAAAGATGAGGAAATTAAACAAATATGGATTAAAGCCATTCATAGAGAGTTGTCCTACAAAACATTAAGTAGCCTGTATTATACCCTGGTTCCGAAATAGTATGGAGTGATTCACACATAATATCACACCACCATCACAATTGAACGGTCTGCCTATTTGCAATGGATCACAGAATTTCTTAGTGTGCAAATTTGTGTACACTCTATAGAAATGGTGGGCAGAACTCAATAGTAACCGGGTCTACCGCTCTGATTGGTGAGTTTTAGACGGTTCTAAATTAAATTAAATTTCATTGGTCACAAATAAAGACGCGGGATTTCCTTGGATATATTGACGCATGCGCTGTTTAATGCATGTATGTTTTGGCGCCACAGTGGCGTTTCACTGTGTCTTATGTACGGTTGATTCGCGATATTAATTAATTATAATATTGTGTTATACGCGAGTGTTTAGTGTTTTTATGCGATGGAAGCGACGAATGTGAGTAGTAGTGGTTCTAGTACCAATAATTCCAATCGTAAGCGACTGAATTTGACAGGAGGAGAACTGAAACTGATCAAAAATGTATACGAAGGAATATTCTTAAGATAATAAAAAAAGAACCATCACAGGTACACTTAAAAACAATGTTAATAACTTGGATATTTTTTTTTTATTCTGCCCCCTCTAAAATGATACGCCTATGGAATTTCGTTCCCTTCGCCCCTTATCTCCCTGAGCCGTCCATATGCTGGTGATGAATCACTCCACACTATTTCGGAACCAACGTTATAGTTATTTTTTAGTCGTGTATTATACCGGATTATTATTTATATGGAGATGCTACTTTTTTGCGTCCTTTTTTTCCATATTTTAATGCCTCACATTTGTCCTATTTTGCTGTTTATTTTTTATTAGGTATTAGGTATAATAAAATAAAAGTGTAAATAGTAGGTATATTATTACATCATTAATATAAAAAAAATCGATAAATATTGACTAAAATAGTAATAAATAAGTAAACCAACCCACGGAACTCATAATACCTACCTATAACATAACTTTTTACAGCTGGCAGGGCAGGGCTACCTGGACCCTGGACCTGGCACTTGTTGTCTTTGCGTAAAAAATGTTAAAACTAATACACGACGTACGTCAAAGGAAAACAGACATTTTAATTTATAATCATTTTTATATTTATCTCGTAGGTCTAAAAAACAATTTGGGCTTGAATTGTAGAGAAATGTTTAAAGTTTGTCGTATAATAGGTTTAAATACTAATAAATGCCCACCCGAGAAATTCCCGTCGGAAAATTACTCATATTTCATATTAAGAAATGATGATTGATGTCGACCGGTCAACCATTAGAGAGTCAACCTATACTATTAATTCTGTCGATTATTTTAAAGAATCAGAGACAAAAGAATCCATCCGTAAAAAAATCGACTAATGTTTAAAAAACATTAACCGATAACCGATTAAATATCGGCATCCCTCAATCACAGACCTCATCATTTTTGAGGTCTGTGGTGCGGTGCAGCTATAATATAGGTATTATTATATTAATTTGTAACTTTTGTAATACATATATATTAAAAGAACACATCATACCTATTACTTGTGTTCTTTATAATAGTTTAATTAATTTAAGTTAACACTTGTGTTATAAAACAAGACAATAAAATCAGTTTTCAGAACAGTATTATTTAATTGTTAATATTGGGAATAGATCTACAGCAGTTTTATAGCAGAAAATAGATTTATAAAAGCAAAAGCTTACAGTATATACGTACAATAATAGAGAAACTGCGGCAAGTAATCTCATTCATGTGAACACCAAGGCTTGCGATAAATAATATGGGACGTAGTCCCTAAATTGTACCGCGTTCACAGGGGAAATACGTGGATATTGTTATTGAATTATCCTCAAAATTGTACCGGCAAATTCGCTAAATGGATTCATGATTAGTTTTAAAGATAATCAACTATAACATCGGTGGGCAAACTCGTATATAAGGGGTGCCATTTTTCAGGAAAACACAGTTCCTAGCCAAGTCTCATCTACAAAGCATCGAAATAACCAAGGTAACCTACTATATATTATTTTTATATACCCTAAATATTATTGCTTCTTTATATTACCTATGAGTTTTATGTTTTTTTTACTAGGTAGTTTCATGATTTTAAAATTTTTATTTTCTTACTTTTAAATATTGTTTTCATAATTTGTTTGTTATAGGCTAGTAATAAACATGCAACACATTTTTGGAAAAGTAGCAACAATTTTCTGCATTGCCGCGGTTTTGGTGTGTGCCATCATAAGCATTTCTGAAGCTACCTACAGAAAACCTCCATTCAATGGGTCAATTTTTGGAAAAAGGACTGGTACCAACAATGGTAAGTTTTGATCAACACCTATATAAATTTATTTAAGTATAATATATATATATATATATATATATATATATATATATATATATATATATATATATATATATATATATATATATATATATATATATATATATATATATATATATATATATATATATATATATATATATATATATATATATATATATATATATATATATATATATATATATATATATATATATATATATATATATGTATATATAATCACAGGTAAACATATTTTTCTAAAAAATGCAACTAACTTATTTTTACTTGCCTACCTGTTGGTTTCTGACATTTGTCTTTTCATCCTTCCAATTTTTAAATGAAAACCTTCTGTTTTACAATTAGCTCATGCAAATGAGGTTTCAGTAGTTTCAGTTCGGTTTTGTCCACCGTATTTCAGAAAACTAAATATTCAAGGTAAAAATGTGGCTTCCTCCAAATTTACACAACCCAGTTTATTATAATCAATTAAAAAAAGTAGGAACGGCGCTATTACTTTCACGAAGGAAGCATTTTATTGTACGTGTACTTAATAAAATGATATCATTATCCCCGAAGGATACTTTCATTAGGAACCCATTTAGAGTAATAAAAAAAATTATAACAAATTATTTTTCCTCAGAGTATGACAGCGCGAGCAAAGCCCTCTCATCAATGTGTGAAATAGCCAGTGAGGCATGTCAGACTTGGTTTCCCATTACTCAAGAAAAATGAAGATTTTACTCAAGGCTCTGGACTGGACTAAGACAATAAAACTATTAATTTATGTACCATTTATAATAACTTTATAAATATTATATAGGTAATGTGGGAATAAAATCCAATGAAAATATACTGTTTTGTTTTAATATGTTATAACAAATTTTAACTTAGGTAATCAATGTATACTCACCAGAATTACTAGAACTGGAAACTTGGTTCAAATCCCCAACATTATATGAAGAGGACACACAAGCTCCTTTAATTATACAGTGAAGTCATAAAATATCTCATTAAACACTGCGATTTCTATTCATATTCATTATCTTGGTACATTTTCTATGAATGTATAATCAATATATGATGATCATGAGCATGAATATTTTTAATTAATTTTATGTAATTTCCCATATTTATAATTAACTAACTCGCTTTCCTGGGAAGCTCCCAGACGTCTAAGTATATTTATGTTTTACAGCCAATGAAATGAAATTCTAAGATACGATTATCAATATTTTATTTTTGAATAGAAAAATTGATATATCTATAATAAGCACTTTAAAATTAATATATCTGCCCGTATGTTCACTTTTCAATCAACGCTTTAGGGTAATATTACATAATAGAAAAATAAATGCACATATTATATAATATTCATAATTCATTCCCATAAATTAAAAAGACAATATCATCACCTTAATTTCAATAATCACAGTCAATTTGCTCTCTTAGAATAATATTAATAATAAAGTAGGACACAAAATAGGTCTCACTAAAAAATTACTTAGAGATGTAAGAGATAAACCTCTTATATCTGATCTTATAAATATTAAGAATTGAAAATATATTTTTATCTACAATAATATTTAAACAAACAATATAAAAGTTATATTTACATAGCAGGTTAAAAATTATAAGTTCTATAATATAATGGAAGTGACTACTGCACTGTCCAGACAGTTGAGACAATACCCCTAAAAAGATTATTACACTGTCTAGACTAAGGTGTTAGCATTATGACTTGTATAGGTGACTTCATTAGACATTTGCTGCAGCATTGGTAGCTCAGTGGTATAGCATTTGCTTGCAGTACCAAGGGCTGTACGTTAGAAACCCCCAGTAGTTTTGCTTTTTTTAACCACGTGTACATATATACATGTGCATGGCATAAGGTCTGCCAAGGAGGTCCAAGAGGTTTCCCAAGAATATTTTTAAGATTGTTACGTGAACAACGCTGACACCTCTGTCTAGACAGTGTATTAATCTTTTTAGGAGTACTATCTGGACAGTGCAGTAGTCACTCCCTAATATAATTCATAAAATGTATATTTTCCTAGATGTTTCAGCATAATATCATATATATGTAACTTTTCTCAGTTTATGCTATATCCTTGATTGGAGGGACATGGAAGATAGGCAACCTTACAATAAAATATGTACAGCATGGGTAGACATAAACCCCTGTATTATATGGGATTTTTGCTTAGTAACGAAAATAAAATCAAAATTTAATAGGCAAAAACCTTCCCCGACAAACCATAAAATTCAAATATCATCAGTGACTAAAGAAGACAGTATGAACAATGCCAATGTAGAACAGTCCAGACATGGCCAGAGTTTCAATAATGCGAGTCAGTACAGTTGCTAACATGTCCGAAAATTTGTGAGGTTGCCACGGTTTCTTCAACACTTGACAGTAATAGCTGCCTACATTTTGTACATTTACGTTTTACGCTACCGTTTGTAAATTATTATAGTTTTGCTTATATTTAAACGTGATTTAAACTGTTTACAAAGCTTGTGATTGGTCAGAAAAGATACTGCAGTTGGATTTTTGTTTATACGAAAATGCCGAAGCAGTCGACTAGCCGCTGCAAGAAGCTTGTAGCAAATTTGATAAGAGTATTTTGAGATATACATAAATATAATGGGCCACTATTACCTTTGTCTACAATTAGTAAGATTTCAAGAGGCTCATCAATAATATAATACTTCATATTAGTGAAATTCGGAATGTTAGTTATGACACGTACAAAAGAAGTAAGTACATATTATGGTATATTAAACACTACTTGACACATTGTTAGTTTCTGTTGATTATTTTACGTATTCCATATTAGTTTTTTTATTTTAAGTTAAAAAATTTGTGTTTGCCTTGTGGTAGGTATTTATATTTATATAGAGTAAAACAGATTTGTATCTGTGCTGGATTAGTTGTCATTGCGTTTGTCAGGTAGACACTGTTGTCAAATTTTCATGTCAGTTTTACAAAGGCCTAGGATATAAGGAAATCCGGCATAAGATTCATGCACTATTAACTGCTCGCCACCGTACATCAATCTGACCTCGAACTTGACTTTTATTTCTTTGGACAATATAATAAATGTGTACATCTAGAGGGGCTAAATAAAATTATGTAACCCTGTAAGCTACAAAATAATGTTTTTAATAAAAGGTTTTGACCAATAATAAATGGTATTCATTCAATCATTTAACTTGTATTACTAGCATAGGAACTATCAAATTTATTTCCGTCAAATACACAATCATCTCCTAAGAAAATGGGTCATAAATAAGTAATCTTATTTAATTTTTCAAGAATTTGTTTCCTCCACCATAACCTCAAAATACAAATGAAATTTCTTTAACATTTACTACAGTCTAATAGACTTGGCAACAATGTTCGCTGGTCAGTTGATGACGTGCAACAGTTTTTGTTTTGAATCCCCTATATATGTAGAGATTTATAGGATCTTTCGTTTGAGAAATTAATAAAAATAATACAGTTTGCACTTTTAAGTAGGTATAATTAGGAGCAACAATATAGAATATCAATCTGTATAGAATGCCTATAAGAATGTAAGATAAATTAAAATAATTAATCTATATATAGGCGCCGACGCCATGGCCCGTTATCCGAGGCCCGTGCACCGGATGCGACGATGCCCAACATGGAAATTCCTTTATTCCGCTAAACCGGTTTCATATTTACACTGATGTTGTTTATAACCTTGTAGCATAGCTTTACTTCTGTATTTTCCTTTACAATATGTGACATGTACAAGGGTGAATGTCAACACCATAATTTTATTAGCTTTTGGAAATGTTCCCATTATAGAACATTATATATTCGGCATAATTTAGAACAACTTTCAGATAAATCAGGAGAACAAATCGCCATTTTATGCAACCGATTAAAAACGTGGTAAATAACAAAATTCCAACCTCAAAGCCAAGTGTCAAATATATAATAGCGAATTCGACTTGCACGCACTCGTACTGTGCTAATGCAATAGAAATCACCACGGGCACCACTTCGGTGCCCACTAGCACCATTCTGATTCAACTTACCTACATTTTTATTCCGGTCCAAATACGCACTTGCACGATTTCAGTGCAGTTACTTCTTTTTTTATTATTCTATTCATAAATAAAATCCAAGTTCTGGGATTTTGTCCTCTTATTGCCCTGCGTTTTTAATGTTAAAATTGTGCGATTTAAATATTAATAAAAAAATTTATTGCTTTCAATTATGTTTTAATAAAATTTAATCATTTAAAAAAAAATATGAAGCATTAATAACTAAAAATCAGAAACAATTTCAGCAACAACTATTTTTTATCCTGCATCCATATTTTTCGCATCTAAAGTCACACTTGTGAGTTGCACTGGTTGCGCTGTCTACCAGCACGGTGCGAAAATATAGCACCCTGACCGTGCACTCACCCAAGTCGAATATGATTTCATTGGATTCTCCCAGTGTGCTCTGACAAGTCGAATAGGCATTTAATATACATGCGCTCTGTATGTATTCTAGTGGAACAAAATAACGCAGTAAGGTCGCACTCAGTGCGCACTGATGCAACAAGTCGAATTCGCTATAAATTTAGCAGGAACTGTAACGGTAACTTAACAAAGATTGACACATTAACGTGGTAACCTACCAAGACAACATACCTAATTTCTTAACATCAAGTGCTTGATGTGTTATAATAGAAATTGCAAAATATATTTATTTAATCAGTTTAAACGAATTTCTTAGAACTAAACAAGAACAATATTTTTTCTCTTGCAGGTACTAAGGGAAAAGTAATTCTACTAAATAATAGAATATTTTTTAGTAGTTTTACCTGGAGAAAAGTAGAACCAAATCCTAACAAATGTATAAAATCACTTAATTTTTGCTTAACTAATTATTTTAATTTGTTGGTTTAAAAAAATATATTTACACTTAATGATATATGTCCTTAAAAAAATCAGTCATGTCTTACAAGTCCATGCTTGTTCGCTATATGCTGACGTAAGTCTTTCATATAGTTAAACATCATGGATGCCATCTCTTTGGTTAATATGGACCCTGGCAACCAAATTTTCAAATTTGTATTTACGACCCAATAGAAATTGCACTTCTTTTCGTTATCGGGTACCGTTTCCATTATCCAACACCCAACACCATTTTCACCCCTATAAGAAAATGAGTATTGAAATAGAAATATATAGAAATTGTACAATTTCTCATATAATCTTTCCGGTATCAACCAATTACCTACCGAATGAATGTATGCTTTCTTATGAAACTCAATTCCATAAACTGAGGAATTATTTTGGTTTAAACAATTGCTGCCACAAACACTTACCTAACAAATTTTTTACTAACAGGTAATGAGGGATGATCCGTTTTGATACTGCAAATGACATAGCAATTCTCTACGTAATCCCAATGACGAAGATTAACAAAATCTCTACTTGCCACTAGCCCACCAGCAGCATCTGCAGATATTTGATATGTTATATCTGTATGTTCATCAATAGCTTGTACTTTATGTGATTCTCTAAGCGCAGAATTCCAGTTTGCCAAATTTTGTACTTTAAAAAATAGTTCATCGAGTAGAAACCTAGGAGATGCTTCTACATGACCCTAAAAAAATCAATTGTCATGAGTAAACAGGTGCATAATATCTTAATTGTTGTTTATTTAGTGGGTTTACTTTACCTGCAATTTGAACATTTTTACTCCATCAGAATCAGCACGCCTGTAAACTAAATCTACACCGTTTTGCTTTTCTAATTTCCAATCTCTTTTCTGGAACAAATCCCATGCATCTTGCAAAGTTTTCCTAGCTAATATTCTGTAATTTTCTTCCTACAACATAATTTGAAAATTAGCAAAACCAAATTTATTATGTAACGTCATGGCAAAATCACACCAGAAAAGTTCATAAAAAATAGTTTAACGTGGAAGAAATATATTTATTATAATATATTTAAATTTATTTATTTATTATATTTATAATAAATATATTTATTAAAATATATTTGGATGTAATTGCAAACATTATGCAAAAGCCAAATGCATGTTTTAACTAATATCATCCTGCTTGTTATATTGGTAAAGTAAATATGTCGTTTAAGTAAATTTAGAACAATCGTAGAGTAGATAAACCTCCTGACTGGTAGTAATTACTGAGGATCTACATCATTCAGCGCTCCTTATATTGTTTGCTATACAAAAAAAAAATAAGAATAATAAGGATACTGTTAATATTACCTACTACTACTTGTATAATTATCCTTAAGCTAATTTAGTTAGGCTTTATCAAAACTCTTCAAACATTGATTGGCATTTCGTATTAAATATTTCGGAAGTAAATCAAGCTTTTGACAAATTTTATCAAACAATAAATGTAGTTTTTGCTACAATTGTTCCGCAAACTGTAATTAAAGGCAAGATGAGGTCTTGCCTGTGTATATATGGCTATAATTCCAATATAATTAAGTACATTAAAGTGAAACAAAGCGTGGTGTGACTTTAAAAACTTCAATGATCTAGCACTTGAGGACTTTAAATTATTAAGAGCATGTCTTAAAGAAAAGATTGAAGTAGAATATAAAAAATATTGTTGTAACATAGAAAAAAATATATCCTAATAAGTTTTGGCAGTTCATTAACTAATATTTGGTTCATTAACTAATATTTGGTAGACGTAAATAATTATTTTTTCCAAATAGATGAGTTTACAGTGCAAGAAGTCTTAACTTTCTTTAAAAAATTAAACTGAAGTACCCAATGGGCCCTGATAAAATTCCCTTTTATTTTACACGATTGTGCCACTGTATTCACCAATCCCCTCACATTTTTATTTAATTTGGCTGTTAAATCACTGTATTTCCTGATTTATTGAAGTGTTCTAAAATAATTCCTATATATAAGCAAGGTGACAAGAATAATATTGAAAATTACAGACCTTTAACGATTTGCAACAATTTCTCAACATCTTTTGAAATCTTGTTGTATAAACAAACATTTTCTTATGTAAAACCTTATTGAAAATCAACACGGCTTTTTCAAGGGACTACCTCAACGAATCTTCTTTGTATAACCCAATCTGACGCTATAGGCGCTAGTTCACAAGTTGACATTATATACACTGAATTCACTAAGGCAGACTCGATTACAGTATTTTATGTTCAAAATGTACAAAATTTGGTTTCAGGAAATTTATTGCGATTTTTTAAATCATATCTTGAGAGTAGACACCACCACATTGAATACTGTGCTCAAGGCTCTGTGCTAGGACTGTTATTTTTTAATATTTTCATTAATGAAATTATAGTTGACATTGGTGTAAATTGCCTATTATATGCGGACGATATGAAGTTGTACAGTGAGGTAAATGAAGCTGTCCTTGATAAAATTACCAAATGGCGTAACTTGCACAAATTACAAATAAACATAAGTAAGAGCAATGTTCTAACCTTTTCTAAGAAACTTCAGCTTATCGAATTTAATTACACTTTAGAAGAGTCAGTCCTTACCCGCCCATCAATATTCCGTGACCTCGGTATAACTTTTGAAACTAAACTGTCCTTGAACTATCATATAAACATAATTACCAGCGAAGGCTTTAGAACACTCGGATTTATAATAAGGTGTTTTCATGATTTTAACAACATTCACGATCTGAAACTGTTATACTAATATTTTGTTAGATCCAAATTGGAATATGCTTCAGTTATGTGGTCTCCTCATTATAATATCCACATACAGAGATAATTCAGAGATGTTTCTTAAATACATTGCCTTATAAGGAAGATGGTGTCTATCATAGTATTGGATTTCTTCAAACTGCACTTTTAAACAGGTATTTGCTGTAGAGTCTTGAGTCTCAAAGAATTATAACACAGCATGTGTTTCTTTTCAATTTAACAGATAATATAACCGAATGTGGCACTATTTTAAGTTTATTGAATTTTCGAAAACTAAGGCTGAGTTCTAGACAAAACACATTATTTTATTTACCCATCCCTAGAACTAATATTCGAAAATCCTCCCCCCTATATAAGATGTCTGAAAATTACAACAATCTTCAAAATCAGTTTGATATATTCCACTGTAATGTAGCTAACATAAAAATATTTACTCCCTAGTTGTAAACTATATTTTTGTTTTGCTTTATATTATGCTTACATTACTAAATTTTCTTTACTAAACCATACCTGTTATATCTATATATTATGTACCTACTTATATCTCCTACCCAGTAACTGGAATTTCTATTGGGTAATGTATTGCTAAATAAAATAAATACGGCAATATTCTGTTAGAAGTGACATAATGAATTTAAGGGCTTTATTCTTGCAATAACAGTAATTTAGAATGACATTTGGTATACCTTCCTTTGCTGCCAAGTAAAACATTTATTATACAAAAGAAGGATTACCTATAAAATCAAAAAAACATAAGAAGTTTAATAAAATTGTAGATATAGGAACATTTATTTAGATGTTTCTACTCTTCCAAATTTCAGCTAAAAAATTGAGTAGTGTATGAGACTGTTCAATAAATTATATTATGAATGTATATTCAACCAAGATTTCTTTATTGTTTAAAATATATTTAACTTACCATTCTAAATTGTAACTTGTTTTCTCTGACTACCACGTTGCTGCTTGAAATGAAGTAGAACAATTCGAGTTCAAACATAATTGAAACTTTTGGCCAGAAATTATGCTTTATATTCTTCTATTTATATTTTGTAATTCAAATGAAACAGATCAATATAATGTTCAATGTGACATATATTAATCTGATGCAATCTCAATAAATTGAAAAACTTTGAATTATAGCTAATTCCTATTTATTAGATGCAAAAATAAAACCTCTTACATATAGATGAAATAAAAATTCAGGAAGATACCTGTATTTTCTTTTTTATGTATAGCAAAGGTTAAAAAACCCTTGAAATAAATAATTATGCAATTATAGTTTTATTAGAATATAGTAATACCTCGAATATACCAGGTAACGCAGAGGTTGTGATGACCTCGGATTATTCTATCTCAGCTTAGGCGGGATGTTTTTAAAAATACGAGATTATTAATCAGCTGCATCCCAACCTCTATTCGACATAGAAAGTTGCATTTATGAGATATCATATGCATTTTCCCTTCCGAGGCAAATATCTTAATTTATAATAAAGATGTGGACATGAAAATACACATTTGTTTGCCAAATTTGACATCATAACATATCCCCGGAATTGTCTACTATAGAATGTAGACGCTCATTTTACTTAGAATATAGTGTTATTTAATTCCATATGCATTTTGCTACTAGAAGGGGAAATGTGAGAAAGTACGAGTTTTGAGGTATTTTCCACAATTGCTGATCAACTTCAACAAGCCTATCGTGGCTTCTATTTAACGTAGGTAGGGAGATGGGTGCTAGCTCTTTTTGCTCGTACTTTAATGCGAGAGAATAAAGAGAACATAGAGAATAAATGATAAAAAAATAAAATAAATTATAATAAACAAATGGACATAGGGGGAAAATATTTTGGGGTCATGTAGGACCAACTTTAACACCACATATCTATTATTCTCTTTTATCTCTTTTATTATTATTATTTTTATAAACACTAAGAGCAATATTGAATACTTTCCTATATTTTATGTTTCAATTAATAAGTATACAATTTATGCAATGAGTATGAAGTTTTGCCCTTGAAAGTGCAGGTACTTTTGCAAGACCTACGTTTTCGCACGGCAAGTTTTTCAGATGAAAACTTGGATCTATTATTAAAAAAATTGGACATGTGCATCAAGTAGATGGAAGTAAACTTGTTCTTGTGCATGATAAAAACAAGTACAGAAGTATACAAAATGACACATTATACTAAAAAAAATGTAACACTGCTTTACAGATTCCAGTGCCTATTCTCTTAATAATGGGTCATTTAATTGAAGCTATAGGTATAAGAAAGAAATATAAACAAAAAAGAGAAAAAGGATATTATTTATACAGGTTAAATCATCCTAAAGGAAACATTAGCATTGACTAAAGTAATATTTTTATGATCTGATTGCCGAGGCAAAATAGGGGAATGTTTTGCCATAGTCGTAATTTTCCAACCATTTATGTTTTTTGAGTCACTGAACTTAAAGTTTGCTTACAGAAATTTTGGCACCTATTTCGGTTTCTCGCCTATATCTCAAAAATTATGACTTTTATCGAATAAACCACTCTATACAAAATTAAAGTAGACACAATTTCATATATTTTTAATAGATTTGATTTTTTTATTGCCCATCGTTCCCCCTGTAGAATGCGCTAGAATATGGTCATAATCCAAAAAAGTGACATAAATGCAATGTAGCTACTACTGCCTCTAGTTTTTTATTTACAGTACACATATTTCTTTATTAATTTCCCTACTTCTTAGCCTACGTACGTACTTTTTCATGTATGTCATGTATGTTGACCAGATATGCTTTCACAATTAATGATGTACAAATATAATTTTTTGCACAACAACCTATAATTACTACATTGCAAGTGAACACATGCAAACCGTTGTCTATACTACTCAGTGTTGCAACAGCTAGGGAATGATTCCTTGTCTCAGTGTATGGCTACACAGGGAGGACTGCACCTTCTTTGGACCATCTGAGATTTTTGAATTATAAAAAAGCAGCTTTCAGGGCCTCCTCAAATATAGCTGCACTACCACCGCCAACAGCTGCAGCCACACAGCACAGCTACAGAGTTTATTTACAAGTGCAGCAATAGATGGGGGTTCAATTACGTGCTAAAGATTGGGGTTGGAAGAAGACCAACAACGGGCTGTAACTAATTACCACACTTTTAGCCTCTGCTCCGCCTGGATTGCTGAAGTTGGTGACCTGTAGATACACTAAGACTTGCATACGCAACTGGGCCTGCTAGAAGGCAGGACTAAGTTGCATCGATTTATGCGTTAAGTGCGAGGGAACGTGTCGGTGAATGCTGATGGAAGTGAAGACTCGGATCTAGAAAAAGCAC
The DNA here is from genome assembly GCA_964058915.1 of Tetropium fuscum. Classification (NCBI taxonomy): domain Eukaryota; kingdom Metazoa; phylum Arthropoda; class Insecta; order Coleoptera; family Cerambycidae; genus Tetropium; species Tetropium fuscum. The sequence goes on along the minus strand of CAXKVY010018575.1, from coordinate 263,049 downwards.
TTGGACATGAACGATTGCTCAATATGTACCAATAATTTTAGTAATCTACTATAATTCCATACTATCTGTTCTTTACAGATGACCCTAGCTATGTCCCTCTTAGAAAGAAGAAAAGGATAAACAAACCAGAGTAACGATTGAAGACGAGGGTGACATTTTCCCACACGCTGAAGGTATGTAAAATTGCATTTCAAAACAAAACAATCTAAAAATTCCTTATCACCACTATCACTCAATGAATCCATCTAATACTATTGGCACTTTTTAGCAAACTAAAGCCTACCTGAAACTGTAGAGTAACAGTTCTAGGTTTTTATTTACTGTAAACACATTTATTTTTATTATTTCCATATTCCTTATACTACGTACTTTTTCATATATCAATTTGTAGTGCAATTATAAGTTTATTTTATTAAGTTGTCTGCAATATTTTCTTTATTTTCAAAACTGCGAAAGCATACATTAGTACAATCGGACGTAAATCGCATTTTTGTCACTTTTTTGGATTTTGACCATTTTCCAGTACGCTCTAGCAGGGGAACGATAGAAACAAATAAAATACGTTAAAAATGTAGGACATTTTGTCTACTTTAATTTTGTAGAGAATGGTCTTTTCGAGAAAACACATAGTTTGTGATATACAGGCGAGAAACCGGAAAAGGTGCCAACAGTTTAAATTTTTTTGCAAGAAAAAAGGGAATCCAGGAAAAATTTCTATCAGCAAAGTTCAGATTCATATTCAGCCACCCAAAAAACATAAAGGGTGAGAAAATTACAACTATGGCAAAACTTTCCCCTATTTTTGCTAATATGCTTAGCCTAAATGCCATTTAAACTCTATATGATGTAACTAGAAGGGCAATGTATTGAATAAAATGTATAAACTCGCTATTCCAAAACTGTAACCTCGAATCTCATATTTGCGGATGTGCTTCCCATAACAACTCTTTTATTTTTTTCATTAACATTAATTAATTTGAGGCATTTTCTTCTGTCCACTCCATTGTGTAGAAACTAAACAATCACTCAAAAAACTGGAGAAAAATAAAAAAATTCACAGTGAGGCTCAACAGCAAATGTCTGTTCGCCGTTTTGTTTTGATCCGTCGAAACCTGCAAACGCATTCGCGCGCATATTCTTTGATGTCCGAGAAAAAACCGACAAGTGATGGGAACGCCGCCAACCGTTTGCCGAACGGCCAGGATTTGCGAACCTGTTTGAAAATGCGTTCGTACCCCATCCGAATTAGTGTTCCGATTGCCGTTCGGTCCGCTGACCAGTTTGTTGTTCGGGGTAATGTTCAGGTGTGTACGAAGCTTAAGCCTATGTTTCCATTTGGAAAATCTGACCTGTACACAAATGAAATGTACCAACTTGATCTTTTGTAAATCTCGCAGGTGGGTATAATCCATAATTAGTGTTTTCCTCAAATCGATGCAAAGATCCATCAGGGGTTCCTAGTGGTGAATAAAAATTTCCAACACTTTCTGTGTATAGAGATGGCAGACCCTGGACATAGCTTCTAATTAAAGGGGCTCTTTCTGATTCAGCCGCACCTAAGACACATTATTACATATACAAATTCAAAAACTTTAAAAGCAAAAAAGGAAATAAATTAGTTACGAGAACAGTAAATGCATGTCATAAAGTCTACTCGAGCCATAATTTAAAGTAATAATTTACTACTAAACTAATACTAAAGCCATAATTTACTAGAATTTTCGCATTTTGCATTACTGGAATGTTTGTTTACGTTTTGGGAGTTTTAAAATTTGAAGATAATTGGTAAAATTGTTATAATATATAATTAATAAATAATTAAACAAATTACCTACTAATTATTCTAAATGGTGGTACAATGGCGAGCAGATGAATGTAAACGACTTTATTTACTTCATGTAATTGTGGCTTTACATTTTTGAAGTAATGTGTAGATAGATGCCTGTAAATTAATTAATTTGATATGTCAAAAGTGACTTGTTACATCTATTTTTCTAATTTTGACATGTAAAGTGACACTTTTCAAAACCCTTTGATGTTTGGAAACGTCTTACTTTTCACAACCAGTTACGAAAAGTAAAATATTACGCAACTGGTTTTGTAAAGTACATTTCATAGTAGGTTATTTAGACCTGACAATGAAAGCCATGAAAGTGACGAGCTGTCACACCAATACATCCTACTGGATTGTTTTTGTATGTATAAAATTCAATTATCTCCTCAAAAAATATAAAATTGGTAAAAATTAGAAAAAATCTCGTATGAAACCAACGTGTTTCATACTGTAATGTAACCAACCCGGGTCGGTTAAACATAATAATCGGAGAAACACATGGCCGGGGTACGTGATCGTCAAAAGGGAAAATACCTACCCTACATTGTATTTAATTTAAATTAACCCTGTCCGAGATGCACTGGTTACTAACGAAAAGCGGGAGTTTTGAGATGAAAAAAAGAACTAAACATTTTAATACACCTACTTATTTATTGAAACAGGTTTATGAACAACTAACAACATTTATGAACAATATAAAATAAGTACATACCATACTCAGCCTTAAATTCACGAGGGGAAAGAGCACGGCAGGGAAACCCTCGATCTCTATTCAAAAGAATCGCAGTAATGCTGTTGGACACGTAGGTGAAAGTAAAATGAAAACTTACAAGGGTTGCCATACTTGTGTTTTAACCTACAATCATTCTCAAGATACAAAACTGAAGAGTTTGTTGTTAGTTAGCCGACTTTCGTCAGAAGGTACTGAGGTCCCATACGGGAGGCAACCCAGCTAGTAGTTGTAAGGTTTTGGTGCAAAAACGAAGGTCCCATACGGGAGGCAACTAGCGTGTTCGCCCAGGCACGGGGGAAGTGTTAATAAATTCAACAAGGCGCAAACATTCATCATCTCATAAAATAAGCGGCCATTAGGTCACTGTTATAAGCAAAACCCACAAGTATGAAAAACCTACTCGTAGCCATGTATGGAACAAAAAGGTCAACAACATTACTTAGATCGAACTGAATAAAACAAAATAAAATAATCTTAAAACCAGAATGAGCTGAACACACTAAATAAACAAGTAAAATGTTCATAGTTTATGCATAACGTATCATAATTATTCATAGTTCAAAAACAAAATACAACACGGACAATTTTAATAAAATGATGACGGTAATTCTCGAGATAACAAATTTAATAATAAACATTACATATTAAGTATATTTACTAACCTGGGAAATTTGACGTCAAACACTAGTCACTTACACACACCAGAGACCAACTACCTGCTTCCTCATATGCAAACCCTCGTCTCCCTATATCCTGACTTATCTAAAACCCCCCCGCACCACGTCTTTCCTAGTGCGTGCTCACGACATCGCAATTTTATTAACTAAATAGGGGATAGGGTCCATTTCAATACACTATTTTGTGTAACTCGCATCCTTTTGCGAAACACGCTAGCGCTCTTTCCGCAGAAATCTACTCGTTACACAATAGTAGTTTTCCCAACTGGTTACATAAATAAAAAAAAAGCTATTCCAATTAAATTTAAACCATGGTGAGCTTACAGATGCAGAAAAGACACACATCGTAAATTATTTTAATGCTGGGTGGTCTTTAAGTGCTATTGCCAACCTTTTCAAATTAGCAAAAGTTGAATATTTAAATTGAAAAGAAAATGGTTGCAAGGAGAAACAATTTTATTGGAGATGAAGAAGAAACCCCTTTGATATGGCTGCAACAGCTTGTCATGGTACACAGTTTCCTGCTTCCTTGTGGACAGCTAAATTCAAAGAATTTCTGCATTTTTGAGGGTCAAACGGTTTAAATTAAATGTTCGAATTTCGGGGGCAGTGCGAAATAATTTTTAGTTTCCTGATTGAAAATAAATTGAGAACTGACTGTGAATTTATATCTTATATTGATGCCTTTAAATAACCTTACTTCTCAGTTTCGCACTAGAGAAACGAGATACTAAATCCTCGAAATTTGAATTATTTAAGTCACTCTCCATTGCAAATAGACCGAAATAATTAAAGCTCTCATGCGAACCTGAGGATCGAAGGTCATTTTTTATTCGCCTCAAACACACACACAGCCTTGGTAAGGTACATTCGAAGAGCAATGGATACATTTGGAAAAACATCCTCCACATTGCGACTCTTCAGGATATGAAACATTTTTTGAGGTGAAGGATGATGAATAACTGTCGTTGGTAGTTGTATCACTGGATGTAATATTCGTTTTCTAATACTCCTTAAAATGTAAGCGTTTGGAAGGAAATATCTCGTCCAAATCGGTATTTAACATTTTTCGCAGTTTTGCAGCTCTAATTTGGATATCAGTTGTCGAGTATTTAGAAAACATGGACATGTACATTTCAGAGCTACCTCTTTAATATCTGTAACCACAGACTGTAATTTTTTTACTTGGTTTACTCGTTGCACATTGTTCCCAAAAGGCGAAAGCCGAAGAAGCAATGACAATCACGACGTTGCCAAATATACAACACAAATAAATATTAAGTTAAATAATTCGAGATCGAGTCTAGACGTTATGAGTTAACGGCGTGGGCGTTGAGTTAAGCAAAAAGAAATAGAATTTATAGAATTTTTGCCGACCCTGAAATTTGCCGCTGGAAGCAGCTGCTTCCTCTGCTTCATGGGTAATCTGGCCCTGGCTAGACGCCGAATTAAGCATAACGTTATAAGTAATTACGCAGGTTCTAAAAAGCCTTGGCTATCTGAAGCCAGCAAGGCTGTTCTTTGCCAACAATTATGTTGACGGCGATGAAGATTTCTGGTCTAATGTCATTTTTCCAATGAAAAAATGTTCAAGTCATGCCACAATGTGTCACTTCGTGTGTGTAGACCAAGAAATTCGCGGTAAGAAGAAAGATATACCAAGCCAATTAATAGTAGAGGTCGTTATTCTGTTAATATATGGGCTTGGATAAGAGCGGCAAGTCCAGGAGTCTGCTGGCACATGGAAGGCTAAATGGTGAACATTATACACATTTGCTGCAAAACATAGTTACCATTGATGTATCTAGACAATTTCACCTTCCAACAAGTTCAATTCACAACTGCAGATTAGTGCGGGTCTGGTTCTTGGAAAACAACATTCAAGTTTTCATTCAAATCTCAGTCCAATTGAAAACATTTGAGGACGATTGGTCAAGAAAATTCATGTCAGAAATTTTCGCCTGCAATACAGGGAAGAACTTTTGTTGGCTGTTAGGAATGCTGGGAAATTCTGGATGCAGATTACTGTCGAAAGTTGATTCATTATATGCCAAGACAGTAGAATTAGTAATTGCTAGCAATAGAGCACCTCTTAAATATTGGTTTTAAAGTAAAATGTTAATTGATTTAATTCGTTTGTTTATTTTATGAGCTATATTTTAAAAATAAGAATTACACCCTGTTATGGCTTTATTGGAATATTTTTTCTACTACCAAATTGTATTCTAGACATAAAATTTAAAAAAATATTTGTAAGAGTCGTTTAGTTTCAACTGCTCCCTACTGTACTGAATGGTTGTGTTCTCTAAATACAAATACACCCATTGATTTGTTTTCTCACACTCTCAATTTAAAATATTCTCAATCTATATAATTTAAATAAAAATACTCACTTATAAGATATCTGTTTGCATGTAATTCTTGGGGGATAACTCTGAAGTCAAGAAACCATGCCTCACCCCAGGCTAAAATAAATGAAGCTAGCACTAAAAGTACTTCAAAAATAGGTTGCTTTGAGGATGGCCACTGAAATTAAACTTCATCAAGATAGAATAACAAATAAAAATATGGACATTAAAAAAATAAATGTAAAGACAGTATAATTTCAAAAATCTGTACACATATGCGACCCGGTATCAATCCACTTTAAGGGCTGTGAGTTTCTGTATATTTCTGAATTGTATTTTTTTTAGGTTGCTATTATTAATCTACAAATTTTAATACATCGACAGACGCGTGCTTCAATTGTTATTAAACAAATAGTAAAAAACTACAATTTTTTTCTTATATCTTCACTTATAAGTTTTTTCGTAGTCGGATGGTAAAACCAGTCAATGATAATGTATTTGTTATTAAATTTCCTATCGATCTATGCAAATTAAATTATCGCAAAATTATTTTTCTCAAGTTAAACTGCAAAAAATCGCAAATTGTGTGTTCGTGAATTCAGTGTTTAGGCATCTGTAACTTTTACATTAGGTATATGTCAATAAATATACTTGACAATTTGAGATTTAGTAGCACATAAAGAGATCTTGAGCAATGCGAAAGGCATTTGCTGTAATATTTAAAAATTATGTACATATCAATACTTGGTTGTCTCTGTCAATACTACATTAAAAATACATTCAGCTATCCTAACCATAAAAATAAAGAGAGACCAAAAATTCAAAAAGTATGTTATAGAGTAAGAAAGGCTTCACTATTTTGGAATTTTTTTGTTTAATTTGATAAATATTTTTATAAAATCGATTTTGCAAAATAAGTTCAAATAAGTCAATTTTACAAATAATGAAATGAAAACAATTTCACGTTAAGAGCACTATACACCTACAGTTTTGCGGTTTTACAAATAGCACGAAATCTAATTGTAGATAGAATCTTGGAAACTTATTCTTTTTTTATCTTCCAAATATTTATAATTTTATTTAGTTTAAAACTGAATTTAATTTTTTTTAAAAGGTTTCCAAGATTTGTGTATTAATTCTAGAAATATATGTGCAAAAAGTAATTCACATAATATCAAAAAGTATTTCACCAAATTTTGGTGCGTGCGCCTCTTTTGAGAAATGAGTATTATGAGTAATTGGAAATAATTTATTACATTTTAATTAATGTGAGATCGGTAGGCCAAATCTACTTAATGCATCTTTCCTACAAAGATGCCTCATGTACCTATTTACAAATTTATACTTACGTCATAAAAAAATACTTTTGCTATTAGGAAACCACAAGTTGAGGCAGTCGATATCTAAAAAGCAAAATTCACACTAGAATACCGTTAGAGAATGTATTTGGTGTAAACTTACCGATATAACAATCCAATGATTTATATAGATCAGTGCATAAAAAAGCAATAATACCACAAACCTACAGAGAGCGGCTAATACTACATCAAATAAAGAGGTATGTATATTATAGTGAACTACCTGTTCACATAAAGCTTTTATAATATATTCACCATTCAACTAAAATAAATAAATAGATATAAAAATCACCTATGTATGCTCAATCATATATGTAGGGCATAGTGCCCCAAAATAGAGTACGAGATACACAATTTTCAATTGATTTTACATACGTAGGTACTAGTATTATGGTATGACAACAATTTCAATCCAAACTATAAGTACGGCTAAGAACTAACTATATCACACAGCATTGTAACATTGCATTGTAACATTGATTTTAAAGCAAGTTCGAGAGACTTTAGCTTAATAAAGGGTGACAATTTCCAGGTGTTGTGTTTAAAGATTGAGGGCTATAAAACGAATAATGAGTTGACTGCTAGTTTTAAACTTCGTAGTGCTTGTAGTTTAGTGTTGACGATGTTTTATTTGCATGATTACTGGCATATATGTCTACTGATGGTTTGGTATTTACAATCTAAATCAATCTACTGATATTGCCTGTTTAAGTTTAAGTAACTCTGCTTCATGTCACTAATCTTTTATTAAAAGTTTTCAGATAATAATCATATTATATGAACAGCATCACGTCTATATCTATGTTATTGTTTAAATAAAACGTTGATGACTATGTGCCATTGCTATCCAGTTATCTGATTTGTTAAGAGCATTTTTACTAGCAACATTTAAACTAGTGTTAATGTAGTATGACTGTACCTACTCACTATACTTTTTAGGTTTATAGTTTCCTTAATAATAAAATTCCTAAATAATATCAATATGTATATTTCATATTGCAGTTAAGTTTCTAATTATGAATACTATACTATTTATAGTTTCCTTAATAATAAAATTACTAAAATTATATTATCTACATACCATCACACATATTATCCACATCAGAGACGTAAAGAGTAAATCAAAAGTAACAAAAAGGCAAAAAAACCTTCTCACATTTGACATTCTTCCATTCAATCTCTGACCCGCAAGTAAATCCTCTGATATAATATAATCTCGTATTGAAGGTAATGTGTTGATACTATGTGAATTAGCTGCAACATTTGAAAATGAGTTTATATTATTTTCTACATTCCACATATTTTTATAGTTGTAACAAAAAAAATAAGCATTATTCGGTCCTTTAGTTACTGAACAAAATTTCCAAAGATAATAATTATATACTAAATATACTAATTATATACTAAATAAATATCAGAGTAATAAAATAAATAATAATTCACTTATAGAGGGGGGATGGTAAATTGTTTGTATTATTTTACTGTTAGTGTTTACTTACACATATCTACACAAGACTGAGTGTTTTGACTTTGTGGACTATTATTAGTATTTACTATGTATTCCGATGAAGACTGAGGTTCTTGATCAGGAGTCGTCATTATTATTTTATTTTTTGCTATCAAATAATCGAGATAAAACAAAGGATAACCTCCATCAATGTTTACAGCCTAGGTATATCTCGCGTAATCTATGTTATTAAAATGTATTCATATTATAAATATAGATGGATAAATATATTATCACAATACATTATAATGACTATTAGGTATATTATTTTTCTATCAACACTAAGAATAATTTAACTTAACAAATCAAGTTTACTACCAGACAATCGGTTACTTGTCACTTGTCAGTCACTTTTGTCAGCTTGTTAGTCGTGTCACGTGACGTGACCACAGCTTTAGATAACAATTTTCTGTGCTGTGACCACAGATCACACATGTGATCTGTAGCTGTGACCAAGAAGACTAGAACAAGGAGACCGAGCTGGCGTGTTTCGGGCGGCACAAAATACGTCGAAACGTTGACTGAAGTGTTTTAGGCCTTAGTCTTTCAATCAACGGTCGAATGATAAACCTTCCACTATTGCACCTTAAACTGAGAAAGCATATTGGCTGGGAAGGCACGAGGGCTGACGGAGACTCCCGAAGCTAGGTATGGCGCCGCTCACAGCGCTGCAAATCCCCTAGCAGATTTCGACGTCATCTGTGCCGTTATTATCGATATTAACCATATTAGCCACATGTTAAGGGCTCCCGTCACACATAACGGTGGTGGTACAGAGTCGGGATATATACATATTTGATGTGACGAGCCACATATATAACTAATTATATTCTAAGGCATGAGACACATATTTGTGGCGTCTATCTGAAGAGATTAAGTCAAAAGAAATTGAAAGAAAAAGCAATAGCTGCGGGATTAGAATGCGCAACTTTCGACAGAGTACCGTGACTGGGCTACTAGTCTAGGCCATAGATAAGACACGGAGTCTAGGCTACTGCACTACAAGCTACAAGGCTGATATATACTAGCATTGACTGCACTACAGCAAACGTTTAATTAACTAAATTTTTAACTACTTAAACGCATGCGAATGCGGGGTACGTGGAATATTTTATGGAACGAAAACAAGCACAAAACGATATGTGCAATTGTTTTTGTGGCTCACACACAGAATCGTCACATCACAGAATCGTGAGAGACACGTTTGTGACAAAATCTATCTGTCATCCATCTGTCACGCCTGTCACTGTCATGTGGTAATTGTAAAACGTAAATACGTATTAATTTAATAAATATATGTCTTGCAATATATATTTTAGGCATATATTATTATATAGAATACCCAATGCGAAGACATAAATAAATACCAGGATAAAATCATCTAAAATTAACAATGTCTGAGCCCAATAAACAGGGAGCCCAGCCTCCAAAAATCGGTCATTACATCTTAGGTGAAACTTTAGGTGTCGGTACGTTTGGTAAGGTCAAAATAGGAGAACATCAATTAACGAAGCATAAGGTAGCTGTTAAAATTTTAAACCGACAGAAAATCAAAAGCCTAGATGTTGTTGGAAAAATTAGACGGGAGATTCAAAACTTGAAGCTCTTTCGACACCCTCATATTATTAAGTTATACCAAGTGATTAGTACTCCTACTGATATTTTTATGATTATGGAGTATGTTTCTGGTGGTGAACTTTTCGATTATATAGTAAAACATGGGAAATTACAAGAACATGATGCAAGACGTTTTTTCCAGCAAATTATATCAGGGGTTGACTACTGTCATAGGCATATGATTGTACATCGTGATTTAAAACCAGAAAATTTGCTTTTGGACCATAATATGCACGTAAAAATTGCAGATTTTGGGTTGTCCAATATGATGATAGATGGTGAATTTTTAAGAACTAGTTGTGGTTCACCAAATTATGCTGCTCCTGAGGTAAGAATTGACACTTAAATAAATACCACATACATTATAACTCGTACATTAGAACTCCTGTGGTAAAGTCTAGCCAACTGATACCGGCTGCCATTCTCTTAGCAGCAACCAGCAAGTTGGATATTATGCCAACAAGGATGTAATAAGTGAGATTTATAGTTAGTTACAACATTTTCAATTTGAGTTAAGTTGTGTTTCAGGCTTTCTTGGCGCAATACCCAAACATTGTTTTAGTGTACTAAGGGTTAATTTTTTTATTCCTTTATGGGTCAAATTTATATAATATAACTTTATTAAGATTCAGCACATGTTGTTTTAATTTAAAGATATAGATATAGGCTAACTAAATAATAGTTCCTTTAATACAAAGGAGTAAATAAATCAAAAAATCTATTGATCTTTTATTTTTAGTACGTTGTAGTTAGTATTTTTAGGTTTAGTGTTAGTTTAGGTAAGTATGAGGTTGAATTAAATAGGGTTTTTGTGCTCCAGCCTTGGTTGCTAAGTTGACATGTTAAACCCCTAGCGGCTTCCTGAAGATTCACTGAGAATATTAGGTACTTAATACATACCTACTATATATTTTAGGTAATATCTGGAAAACTGTATGCTGGTCCTGAAGTAGATATCTGGTCCTGTGGTGTCATTCTGTATGCGTTACTATGTGGCACTTTACCATTTGACGATGAGCATGTTCCTACTTTGTTCCGGAAAATTAAGTCTGGAATATTTCCAATCCCAGAATATTTAAATAAATCTGTTGTGAGTTTGTTATGCCAAATGCTACAGATTGATCCAATGAAACGTGCTACAATAGAAGATATAAAAAAGCATGAGTGGTTTCAAAAAGACTGTCCAGCGTATTTGTTCCCATCTCCAGTGGAGCAGGATTCTTCAGTTATTGATATAGATGCAGTTAGAGAGGTAATTAATAATGATTGAAAGTTACAGAATATAATATTTTTGAATGACTTTGTTTGCTAGTCTCTATGAAGTAATTTTACAACACCAACCTCTTTTAACTTGTTGGCACTGTGTTAACGACATCGGATTCCGGATATCTAGAGAAATTCGATATAAAAACTGAAAATGAAGCATTTAAAAACAATACCAACAACAAAGCAAAACCAGTTGATTATATTTTTACATTATTTTGAATATTTAAGAAACTATAAAACTTATATTCACAAAACTTCAGTACACTATACAAAACAGTTCATATAGTAGATACGTTAAGAGATGGTCTAATTCAGAAGTTTAGTTGCTTGTAATCCACAAATAAAGTGAGCCGCCGATAACTTTAAAACCTATAGTAATATATAATTTCTATCAAATATTTTTGGAAGAAGATTATTTCAGGATATTATATACAAATGAGCTACTTATTTCATAGTTATGTTATGAATCATACTTTATATAATTGAGATTTTTCTAAATAATTGAATGGATGAAAATTTAATTATAAAAACATTCTTGAAAATGGGATTGCCATTATTTCAATTGGAATCTGTTGAATATTGAATAATATGGTTAATTATTATATTAACTGTGGTTTTTAGGTCTGTGATAAATTTGGTGTGCAAGAAACAGAGGTTCATAGTGCTCTACTCAGTGGAGATCCCCACGATCAACTAGCTATTGCTTATCATTTAATTATCGATAACAAACGTATTGCTGACGAGGCTGCTAAAGCTGAAATAAAAGATTTTTATGTTGCTGGAAGTCCACCTCCTGTCAACCCAAGTACAAGCCCTGGTGATTTTGGATATAGTCCTATGAAACACCCTGAACGAATTACTCCATTAAGGCCGTGGCCAGCTGTTACAAACCACCCGGCATTGGTAGAAAAAGGAAGAGGTAATTTATATGTAAATATTTATCATGCAAAGTGACCTTTTTAGTGGTTACCTCACAGTCCCTATTACTACTTGACAACCGATGATACTTTTTTGGAGAGATTTACTTTGAACATAAGTGCTAACAAAATGCCTTCATTAAGATGACCTTACATAAAGCAATGTTCTGGCATTATCAGAAATATTTGAAACCTTTCAAACACTGGGTAGTTAATTAAAAATGTTATGGAATGTAATTATTAGAATTTAATTAATAATATTGACCTTTACAAAAATATTAGGGACTTACAGTAGTTCCTAAAAAATTGGTACTTATCCGTATCTGTATCTTGTTCTGTCATGTTTTCTAACTTGGAATTTTATTTTACTGTTGCTTTCCAAAATATTTCTGTGCTTATTTTATCTTAAAATATATTTGTTCTAAAATAGAGAGTATTATCAATAATCCTCTTCTTATTGATGAAAAGGACGACGATTTCTTAGGTTATGTTCACTGAAAAGGTTGACAGTTTACTTAATACGATATGAATAGAGGTAAGATACAGAAGCCTTAACGAAACGAAGCATGTAAGGTATCACGAAGGCCGTATCGATTCTGTACATGCGCAGTTCGATACGGACATGAATGAACTTTGTAGTACGCTTTAAGTCCCTATTAGGTAAATAAATAAATGGTATTATAACACATGCTCCAAGCAGGTAGTCTCGCCCAGGGTCGATGCATCGACAAAGCTGGCAAGCTAAGAAAGTTTACCGTTGCCAGAGGCTATAGTTCCGAGCAAGTGCATTAGAATAAAGAATCCAGCATACTGTTAGTTACCTATAATAATAATATCAATAATAATTTATTGATGCTGTATACAAGACATATTTACACAAGTTAAATTAAATTGAATTAAAATATTTCCTCTGATTGCCTCATTGTAACCACAATGGTTAGCCCATTTAGAAACTTCTTTTTATTATTCCAAAATCCCTATTGCACGGTAAAAACGAATGACCATGAACAGGAAAGTATTTGGTGGATTATTTCAAATCTTCCATTCATAGTCAGGTTTAAATAAAACTAATAATAGTATGATTTCGACCTCCACAGGCACTAAATACGTATAGCTCCGTTATATTTTCGCCAGTTTCTGAACTCCTTTTTGCATTGTGTATTTCTCCCCAAGTAATCTGGCTTTAATGCGTATTTATTTTTATATTTTTCATAGTTTCGGACACCCTTTTTACGTTTTGGTTCAACTGCTCACTGTGGTCACAACAGTGGTCACTGTTTGACTCACTGGTAGATATATTTTGTTTAGTCACACACGTTCTTTTAAAACCTTCGTTACAGGTTAAAGTGCAAGAAATAACTTAATAAGTAAACACAATATTATTGACATCACAACGCGCACTCATAGGTCTGTGACTACGCAATATAGGTATATTATATAAAAGAAACATGTCGTGGAGTTTTCCCTTTTATACAATCACTACTTATTTCTTGTAGTTTCAATACAGTAAGCGTGACATGTTTCCTTTATAGACTCATCGGTTGGCGAACATTTAATTTAGGAAATGTATATAACAGTTTATTTTGACATAATATGTGACTTGTTCCCCTTTATACAACCACCGCTTCTTATATATATATATATATATATATATATCATCTCTCTTATATATATATATATATATATATATATATATATATATATATATATATATATATATATATATATATATATATATATATATATCATCTCTCTTATATATATATATATATATATATATATATATATATATATATATATATATATATATATATATATATATATATATATATATATATCATCTCTCTTATATATATATATATATATATATATATATATATATATATATATATATATATATATATATATATATATATATATATATATATATATATATATATATATATATATATATATATATATATATATATATATATATATATATATATATATATATATATATATATATATATATATATATATATATATATATATATATATATATTTTTTATTGTTCTTTTAACAAGAAATAAAGACATATTATTATTATTATTATTATTATTATTATTATTATACAGTATATCTTTGATAACAGTAATTGATAAACAGTTACTTTTATTTTGTTTCAGTTAAACGAGCTAAATGGCACTTAGGTATAAGATCGCAAAGCAAACCTAATGATATAATGATGGAGGTTTATAGGGCCATGAAAGCGCTTGATTATGAATGGAAAGTTATTAACCCATACCATGTCAGGGTAAGGCATAAGAACACTTTACACAACCGTTTTGTCATGATGTCTCTACAGCTATATCAAGTAAGTAAAATTATATCTATCAGAAATGTAACTGTTAGTATTTCCAGCAATTTATTTACTTGTAGAGATATATTAAATGGATCTTTGTTTGCTTCGGTCACCAAATTTTTGTTTATAGTGTAGATTTACCACTTTTCCCTACATACGGTACTGTAGTTGCCTCAGGTAGCTTCGAGTGGAGAATGTCGGTAATTTCAGGGGCCACGTGATTTATAGGAATAAAATCTTATCTGAAGTATGCTCTGATGGTCTTGTTTTATTAAATCTTGTATTCTTCTATACACTTATCCCTTTCTAACAGTAAGTATACTTGTGGATATATCTGTCCAGGAGTTATTCAGTCTTGCTCACATTCTATGGGCTCATGCGGGAAATATTTAGCGTGCTAAATGCGTTGTTCATGGAAATCGTAGGGCAACAAACGGTGATACTATTTTTGGGGAACCAACATGGCGGTGGACGGTATGGGGAATTGTGGGATGGTTTTATGTTTGGTTTCTTTGAAGGCTTCAGCTGTTCATGGTAGGACTGTTCATTAGTAGTTGAGATTAGTTACTGTATAATTAGGTGCATGAGAGTGCCTTTTATCTACGCGATTTGGCGGTCTTTTTACTTTCTACATAAATCTCCTTCCCATGGTTTAGATTTCTCGTGCGTGCTATCGTTGCACGGACGGTGTTGCAATTTCTAGCACACATGGAGCAGATACTGAGCAACTTTTCTTGGTTTTCGGAAATTGTTTGCGAACATACGTTTTCGCAGAACGGGGTATCATTAAGCAGGACAGTAAGCAGGACTGAATTTAAAATGAAATAACAAGGTTTACCAAAAAAAGAAATGTATTCATACGGCTAATATTAACTGTATAAAATATATTTAGCATTATTATTAACAGTAAAAACTAACGTAATAAGTGAGAAAATATTTCCACTTCATTACAAGCTAGTAATTATATGAACAAATTAGTAGCTTTAGTGATTATAAACGTCATTTAATACTTGTTTTTCTAATACTGGCATCTTATTTTTATATTTTTGTAAAAATAAAATTTTATACATGTAAGATATATGTATGTAATATGTATGTTACATACGTATATATTTTACACGTTATTAATTGTATAACATGTTATACACGTATAGATAAATCATTTAATAACTGTTTGTTTATCTCATTTAATACTCTAATGAACCCTAGGAGACTCAATACTCATTTTTAAAAGTGTCTCATACTGTTCTTAAACTGTTCTACTACATTAAGATGGCCATACAGCATATATTAGGTTTTGGTGTACTTTCCTTGATCTCTTTTACTCGTTTCCATTTATCTTTGTTTATGAGCTATTTTGGACTTTTTCTAATGGCTAAAACACTAACATTATTGCTACAATGTCAATGTCTCTAAAAACAAACTGAGGTCTCCAATTTTGTTCCGTAGACTCACAGTGTTTTGATGTAACACTTTTATTTTTTGTCCTATTGACGTGTGTGTTACAGAGAATCAATCCTATTCATCATCATTTCGTGCCTTGCGTAAAGCAGAAATATTTAACTTAAAATAAATATCAAATTAATAGCTACTTATTAGCTATTCTATTCCCATTTCTTCCATGCCGTAATGGAAAATAGAAATATCCGCTAGTTATATTATATGTAAACTTATCATATCTATCATAAAAATGATTTGTAAACCCTAATAACTGGAACAAATAGTTATAAAACCAAACATTTATTTTTTTTAATATAGGGGATAAACTTCATTATAATACAGAAACAAATATCTATATATGTATAAAAAATACCAAAACATGTGAAAGGAAAACATACAAATTATAAATAATCAAAAAATAATAGATATAAAAACGTATCAAATAACAGAATATTTGTGAACTAAGTTAAATTTATATTGAACATAATACATAATGTAGGTATGTAACATAATACATCATATTGATGATTTTCCTCAAATTCCGCATTATGCGAAATTTCGATAAACCGAAATCGGTCCGGTCCACATTATTTCGGATAATCGAGAATAAACTTTTTGTAATAGCAGTAGTCACTTTTGATATATCAAATGAATAAATTCATATGCATCTATCGACACATTACTTCAAAAATTTAAAGCCACAATTACATGAAACAAATAAAATCGTTCCTAAAACTCTCAGTTGCTCGCCACTGGACTGATTTATTCGAATTGACATGTAATTATCTTAATTGTACTGTATTTTTTAGGTGGATTACAAAAGTTATCTGCTAGATTTTAAAAGTCTAAGTAATGAAGACATAGAATCCAACACTGGTATAGCTACTAATCTATTAGATGCTGTCCCTACTCCTGTTTTGTCAGGAGCAAATGCTACAAGTGCCATGCTTACAGGACATCATACAATGGAATTTTTTGAAATGTGTGCTGCGCTTATTATTCAGCTCGCTCGTTAAGTCTAATTTTATAAAATTATAATTCAAATAAACTTAGGTTTTATTTCAATAAATTTTGTAGATAAGGCATGGGAGGAAATGTATTCTAGATTTTTAATTGATCCTGGGGGTTTAATTGGGCTTCTTGCACTTTTGCTGAACATGTTTCATAATGTCCACGGTTGTTTTAATACTAAGTAGTACTATTAATGCTAGTTATATCTTTTAGCAGTTCTTAACAAGACAGTAAACTAGGGTGGTTAGAAATTGGTGAAACATTGAGGAAATAGTGCCATCTGTTACCTTGTGATATTCTAATTCAAAAATAATATTTATATGTGAATGATAATTGATTTCCTATAGTTTAAATAACACCGTTTGTGTTATTTGAGACACCTAATTTTTGGTCTTCTTAAAGATTATGCATAATACAATTCTCATGAATGTATAGATTTCAAAGGAAATAAATTGGGAGCAAAAATGTGTTATTAACGTTTTGAAGGTTTCCATGTCAAAACATTTTCAAATGTATTCATTACCATTACCATTTTTTAATTAGGTACAATATTTTAATTAATTTATAACATTGGATCTTTGTATTATCTATTCTTTTGACAAAATTTTTACAGACGGAAAAACTGAGTTATGTAAACATGTAAATAAAAATATCTTTAAAATTTAGAAATTATTATTGTAAAAGTCTGAATAAGAAATAATAAGCCGCAACTGATATCTTGAAAATATGAAATAGCTTTATCACATTTATTTCTGTATAAACTATTTCTTTAAAACTATTTTCCTACATAAATGAGACTGGCGAGATATCTTAGAATGACAGTAATATGGTTTTGGGTAAATACACTGTACTATTGAAAAGGTCGACAAAGTGTTCCAATAAATATAATAGTAGGTAATGGATTTTTGTTTTCATTTTATATGTATTGTATACATTCAGTATATAACAGCTTCCAAAACTCGACACACAAGTCATGAAACTTTACGATTTATGAGTGGGAGACATTCATTCTACAAATATTTTATTTATAAATTCATGAGAAGTTCTGTATTATAGCCACATTAGTATACCAAGGATGGAAAGGAATAATTATTATTCTCTCATTTTATTTCTCTGAAAATTAATTCGGAGACTGTATACGTTTAAAGCATATACACATGTAATTATTTATAATAATTTCATACCTCATACCTAACTAATAAGGCGGCTCTGATAAAATTGGAGAAGATCTTCCATTACTAAATGTAAATACCAAGGAATAGATTTACATAGACTTATTTGGCACTTCGAATTTTGATACATACCTTTTATTGCACTTACACACATGTTTCTTTCTTTTACATCAGATATAACACACTGCATAATTTGTGAAATGATAATTAATTGCCAACATTGTGAGGACATCCGGCCTCTTTATCAAGACTAAATTTCAGGTAATTTGTAATAACCTACTTATAAAAAATTTAGTGTTAACAATGACCACAAAGACCTTGGAAAAGTTGTGCATCAATTTTTTTAAATATTTTCGGTGTCCCCGTTAATACAAATTATTCATTATATTACATCTCCGTTAATACTCATATATTTCAAATTGACCCTGTATACAGATGAAGCTGTACAGTAAGATGTAGTGGCAGCCTGTGTCGTCAAAATGTGCAATAGTTAGGTAAATTGGTAAAAATGAATTTAGTTCAGATGTATTATAGTCATTTTAAGAATTGTATTATTTTTTCGGGATCTTATTAAGGTCTAGTAATAGAAGATATCTTCATAATCAGGTGCTGATCTTAGTATACCAAAGCATTGTATTGTATACGTTTATTAATGTCAATATCATCAGATTTTCTCATTTTATAGGTGCTTATGTAATCCTTATTTCTATAACTATATCATGCCTTGCTCAAGTCTCTACTCAAGAGGAAGTCCCAGGTGGGGACCTTAAACGTAAATATAAAAGTCTAAATTAGCATACTGAATCCTATAAGTACTGCAAGGGATTTCAAGCTTATGTTAGTGAAAATAATAACTAGTATATACTCGGTTTTGGAAATAAATGAGAGTGACCCACAGAGCGTTTTAATGGCCATGCAACGTATGTGCTATATGTGGCATTTCTAAACTGAATTAGTGAAATTACACTTAATGTTACAGCAACAGTAATATGTACAATAATATATTAATTTAACTACTTGGGTCACTGGAGTAACTAATGCGGCTAGGATGTATAAAATCAAGTTTACATGCTGATAGGAGTATATAAAGTAGTAGGTACTTATTGTAGGAACACTATGTACTGTCCTTTTTCACTGGGCAATTTCAAGTAACGAAAACTTATTGAAAGAATAATGAAAATGTATAACCATAAATGTGCAGCGTACCAAAATTTATGGGGTCCTATTAGATTGATGGCCATATTTGCAGTTTGGGAAATTAGTACCTACACTTTTGGATTGAATTTATTATCTAGCTTGTAGATACCGATATTATTTGACTTAACAATTTCAGCGCGAGATGCTAGTATGGCCAACAATTGTATATCAATTCATCAGGACATTTCTCGTAAGGTTGCATTTGTTTATTCCTATTCTTTCAATGAACAGTTTAACCTTTACCTACTGTAATTTGCCCACTTTTATTTTATATATTTAAATCATGTATTAAGTTTAACCGTTGATTGAAGGCGGTTAACCCTGGATTGCCAATGCTATGTTGTAATACAATATTGCCAACGATACGTAATATTTACGTTATATTTATTGAATTATTTCTCTTTTGTCATTTATTTTACTGGATGCCTGCCCTAAATAGTATTTTTAATTAAAATTAACCTTATTTTATAAAAAAATGTATTAATTTACTATAATATATAAATGCAATAAAAATGTAGACATAATTTAAATTGGTGCTCACCACATACCATATAGAGCATTTGAAACAATATGTGGTATATGCTAACAAAATGTATAGGATGTCACTAAACACAATTACAAGCTTTGCATGATTGAGTTAGAAACAACAGCCTCTGCTTCTTAATTTAACTTAGAGGGTGGTGAAGGAACTCCTAGCGTCATATACAATTGAATACAAAATTGCCAGTGTCTAAACGAGAACAACACGTAAATTTTACAATCTAGGGTTGGCAATCTAGGGCTAAACTTATGAATAGTATTGAATGAAATTAAGATGTGTATGAATCAAGAAACAAAAAAAAATATATAAAAGAACTGTATTATATTGTAAAGCTACTGTATATAAAAAAAATATACCAATTAATTATCAGGTATCGTTTTATTTCCAATTATTAGTGAATTATAAATATAATTTTTGTTAATAAGAGGGTGCGTATATTTTTGAAGTAGCCAATCGTTTGATATGTAAACAAGTATCTTCAGTTTGGCATAAGTGGTTAACCTTTTTCAGGGATTTTGTTATTGATTATTAACGTTTAATGCCTTTTAATATTAAATAACAAAAATCTTCAATTCATTGCGTAGAGGAAATAAACAATTAATATTACAGTTTGTGTTTACAAATATTTATATGCTAATTATTTGCTAAGTTATATAGCCACAAACAATATACTTCTCTATTATACTATGTCTACAGTTTTCACATTTTAACACCCACTATTTGTGTGTATCGGACAATCGCAGCCATCGGACTTTTCCATCTTCGGACTTGTCTTATTCTACATCTCTAGTATAGTCTATTTTATGGCCCAACTCATGAGGTTTCCCTCATTTGAGCACTGTATCTGGTGGTCAGTTAGGATTTACCGATTAAGTCATTCCTGAACGTAAATGCGGCTAGGAAAAATAATATGCCAGCCCAGTCTCCCGAAGAAGTCACAGACGCCAACGTCTGGGCTAACCATAGTCTTTGAAATTAGTGGGAAAGGCGGTAGTTATTATCACTTTTTAAAATACTGTGTATTTACATTGACTAAGGTAACTGTACCGTATTGTTTTTGCATTGCATATTAAAAAAATTAAATAAACACTGGTATGGAATGAAGTTCAAGTTGACTATCTATTCCTGTAAAACTGTCTCTTCTGGTAATATTCTTGGCAATTTCTTTAGCATAAATATATTTTTTGACGGTGAAATCTAATCGACATGGCTCTCAAACTTTAGCTTGGAATCTAAATAAATACCTAGAAATTTAACCTATCACCGGAACTAGCCCAGTCCTCAAATTATCTGAGACTAAAGGAATATTTGCAGTTTTAGATTCATTTAGAGACATTTTATTAGGCAGAAACCAGTTTTTCAATTTTGTTGTATTTTCTTTCACGAGCAATTTTAATTTATTATACTCTACATCCACATTTACCAATGTTGTATCATCCGCAAATACAATGTCTATTTTTGGGAACGAAAGTACTCATATCATTGAGATAACTATTAAAAATAATAGGGGCATCAATATAGAGCCTTGAGGAACTCCATGCTGCCCATTTCGAATTTCGATTATTTTCATGTAAAATGTTTTCATGTAAAATATTTTCATGTTTTCTTTCAGACAAGTAGCTAGTAATTAAATTCAGGCCGTTTTCCCCGACGCCATAAAATGATAGCTTTTTTATTAAGATCGAATATGAAACACAGTCTAAAGCTTTCGAAAGGGCACAAAAAGTGGATTGAACGGAGTCCCTTTTTCAAAGAACTCTGTTATAGATTCCAATAGCTCTTCGATTGCTGATACAGTAGATTTTTCTAACCAAAAACCAAACTGACTTGTGAATAAATTGTTGCCTTCAAAGTATTCATGCATATAGTTTTTTCATGACATAAACCGGGAATCAAAGTTATAGGGCAGTAGTCATGCATATCTGCTTTTGAACCCTTTTTCTCTCATCTCAGATTAATCCAATTCAATGATAGCTTATCTTCAGTAAGGTACTTGCACTGATGTTTTCTGTCATTTGATGTTCACTGATGTTTTTCTGTCTTACAAATGAGATGTACAGATGGAACATTGTCGTTATACGAGAGCGTAGAATTAACACATTGCCTGTCATATTGAACATATATGCCTGACAGTAGTATTTACGTAGGCACCATATTGACCGTATATGTCCTACACGAGGCTGCGTTGGCACAATGAGAGCGATGGTACATAGGATTTTACATTATAGGTTTATAGCGTGGCCTATGAGATCACTGATGAATTTAACCTGATCAGATTGGTGAAATAATTCTTTTTTTTTTATAAACTAAAGCTGTCATAAAATACGAAATACATAGCAACAATGAGTCAATTACATTTATGTTTTTCACCAGAGCACTTCAACCATATGCAAATGGTTGAATTGTGCAATCAACACTAAACCTTAAAAACCCATTCTGACTTTTTTCTAGCACTTAGTCTTCCTTTGGATTCTCTCAACTTCCCATAGCATGTTCTACTTACTTTTGTATTATTTTCATCACGTAACAGACTGGCACACACATATGTCTAACATGGCCTACTAAGATCGTGTTCTGGCTAACAGTTTTTGCAACAAAAAAATCAAAATTTAGGTAATAGAAATAAATAAATACTTATTTTAGTAAAATCAGTTGTTGTGTCAATTAAATATGGCGTGGCCCCACCACGATTTTCATTGAAGACAAGCGTGGCGGCCAATCTGCTGTCTAACTTTTTAGTTGTGAAATGGAAGCAACACAAAAAAATTACCTATTTGAAGCAAAAAAACAAATATTAGGTAATAGAAATAAATAAATACTTATTTTAGTAAAATCAGTTGATGTTTTAATTAAACATGGCGTTGCCGGCCACAATTTTCATTGAAGAAAGCTTAAAATTATTTTTGTTGTCATAGGACAACATAGGCACATTTTGTTGTCATAGGCACATTGATTAGTGCACAGCAACCATGAAATGGGGGCAGTTTATGTTATCCAGCAAACTAACAGCCATAAAAAATATGTACAAATAAAGCATATATATATATATATATATATATATATATATATATATATATATATATATATATATATATATATATATATATATATATATATATATATATATATATATATATATATATATATATATATATATATATATATATATATATATATATATATATATATAATAAATAAAATCTATAAATAAATAAAAACCCATATTCTCAGTAATATAAAATTTATTTCTTTTTCCTTCTTTCATTTAACATGTCTACAACACGTGGCAGCTCCTTTAATAACTCCTCAGCGCTTAAGTTAAAGTCGTTCTCTGCCCAATAATGTTTTAATTCAGTCATAACAAAACCCATAAACCGTCCACTTTCTACACCGTTTTCCTTTAACATATTGCCGCTGACAGGAAACCTTGGAATTTCCCAATTTATAAATTCTTCTAAATGTGCAGAATTATTGTATTTCAATACCTCAATTGCCATTTTCTTCGTGTCAATTGGTTTAGACTTTGATTTTAAAACCAGCTGTTGAAGAGGCATTAAAGGCTTGGGATGTAATGTTGGTTCTCTATTTTCAACCACAAATATTGCTAAGTCTCTTTCGAAAGCTGATAATTTTAATCTAGCATTAAGAGCAATAGCATCTTCTTTACTATATAGTAATGATGATAGTAATGTTATCGAATGCAAACCAAGGTATCCGCTCTGTGTCCAAACTCGTTTGAGTTCTGCTGTATTAGCATTTTCTGGTAAACCTAAAAAGAAACAGTCAAATCTGAGATATATTTTTCAAGTTAGCTCTGACTATCAAATGTTTGCACAACCTAAACTCATCAAACTTTCATCGTGACGGCACGCGAGGCACTCCTTCGAGATTTTCATGTTTTCATGGTAATTTTGAAAATGGTATATGGGCATGTTTGACGTTTCAGAAACGGTTGCAAACATTGTTTGAATTTGAATTAGTAGGAACTTAAGTACGTCTGTAAAATAAAATTTTCTAGCTATGTAAATAAGACACTGCACTTCAAAGGGAAGTTCATTAAATTCATATTAATGAAGCAAGCTGTTTTATACGGTAAAGATCAACACGTGTGTACCAATATAATACCTATATTATGATAAAGTACCTAATGAGTCAGTGTTACCAATAGAGTATCTGGAGATTTCTAACTCAGAAATTCAAGGCAGTTACGGAAGGGCAGAGAAAGATGTGGTGGAGCCTGCCTACTACTTTTTTGTTCAACATACTGCGGATGAAAGTAAATTTCTCTTACCAATATCTGTTTGCACTGTATATAAGTATAAGAATCAGAACTGAACTGAACTGAAGTAGAACCAGAACTGATGTAAAACGATAAACTATACATAATCTCTTACCTATGAAAGATGCTATATCATTTTCCACAATAGTGAGCATTAGTTCTCCAGCATAATTGCCATCCAAAATTTTTTTTAGTTCCACCCAAATTCTTTCTCCCGATATGCCTTCTAAACCAGCAGCATTGTCTCGAATAGCCTTCAAAGTCTCCTCATCATGATTATTTGGTTCCCTCGCTATTCTTCCATAAAATCTAAAAAAAGTTGTGGATCTGTATCTTATTTGTCCTGTGGTAAATATCTAACTATCTGACAGTTATATACTTAATATATATTATAGGAACCTAAAATATCTTAGAATCCTTAGGAAGTCTTCATGAATTCTCATAACAGCATCTCCAACAAAAGCTACTCTAAGCCTTTTTAAATCTTCGTAACCATAAAAATAATCGTAAACAGATCCATCAATGCCCAAAAACATTGAATTTATCGTCAAGTCACGTCTAAGTGCATCCAGCATCCAATCAGTTGTAAATTGTACCTCAGCATGTCTTCCATCAGTTACAACATCAATCCGTAAAGTTGTTACCTCAAAATTTTGTTTATCATTTATCCTTGGTGTAATTGTACCATGCTTTTCGCCGTTCATATTTATTAGTCTCACATTTTCTGCTATAAACATGTCTTTCATCTGTGTCGGAGTAGCAGTAGTGGCAAAATCCAAATCTGAAGGTCTTTTACCCATAAGTAGATCCCTAACGGCACCACCTGCAATACGTACTTCATATCCGTACTCTTTGAACAGCGAAACTAGAGTATTTAATTCCTCATTGAATATCGATTTAAACTCTATAGAATCTAACTTCATTATCACAGGATTTTCTCTCGCCTTTGGAAGTGTCATTTTTCTTAAAAAATTTATTCTTTCACAGGGCGTAAGGTTAGTTAACTGAAAATATGTAAATTTAAATTTACACTTGTCCGGTAAGAACTAGGTATTATTTTACTAACATTACAAGTGGAGAACTGTCTAAACAAATAAGTACATCCATTTAATGTAAATTTACTACGGAAAATCATTTTACATTAAATTTCTAACATTTCTACTTATTAAGGTTAGAATGTTCATAGAAAAAGGATAGAATCTGTTTTCTGTGAGAGTGTTAGAGATTCCCAGTGTTACCACTACCAAATATTTTCTTTTTTGGCAGAAAACTGTCAAAATACGGTCACAGAATAACACAGGGGCGGACGGGAATCTATAAATCAAGCTTTACGTCTTCATATTTTAAATGGTGTCTGTCATTGTTTTAATTATAACATTTGTTTAAATTTATAGGTAAAAAAAATTGATTATATTTATAGGTAACGAATCAATATGCTGAATGAGCAAACAAGTCTGCTTGAGTAGTAAGTCTATGAGGAACACTAATATTATATTACGAAAGCATTGCTATTTGCAATGAGAACAAACTGATCGATATATCTTCAATTTTATGGTTTTCTATATTGTAGGTATTGAAAGTATAAAAAGAAAATCCCTATATAAATGTAGATGATTCTATTATGACAATTCGTATCTGATATACATATAATTCAATGGATGCAGAAGTAATGAAATAAGTATTTTATTGATTAATAAAAGATATAAAATAATTCACATATAAGAATGTAAAAATTAATCCTCGTAGAACTTCGGTAATTCATTTCCTAAGATGACTCTACGCTCAACTCCTGCCTCTGTAATAATACCTAATCGAATAATTCCTCCTGATGAACCATCACGAGACATTGCAAGTGCCAAAGCTAAAAACCAATACAAAAATAATGAAAATCTATAAAAATTCAACTGCTGAATTTAGCAGAAAATATTATTTTCTACTCACTATTTGTAACAAATTTAACACATTCATCCTTGGTCATATTTTTCTTATAGTTAGCATCTACGTAACCATAAACATAACTTGAACCAGAACCACCAATAGAAACAGGCTGTCTGACGCACATTCCACCGATAGGAACAGAGTAAATCTGACCTCCCTTGAGTTTGTCCCATCCAGCGACCAATATACCTGCCATAAGAGAATCCCGATAGTTATAGCACAGTTCCCTAAAGATCGCTGCTCCAACCTCTACTCGCGGTTCCTCACCCAATTCCATGCTGTGAAATATAGATATTCGTTTATTTAAAGACATTTAAATTTTGAAAATATTATGGGGTTTTGTAGTGAGAGGCAAATAGATGCATTTATTTTGGTTAAGTATAAATAACTAAAAGGCTACATCTGATTATCAAATTAGGTGCATGCACTAGCCATTATTATAGTGATTTATAATATGTTTTTGTCCCAAAATTTTCTTATAAGCCTGTTCTGTGCGACTGAAATGACAATATGCATTTCTATTGTTAAAATCGCATTATTTTCTTTGCAAGTGCACAAAACAGGCTTATAAGATAATTTTGGGACAATAATAGTATATTACAGCACTAGGCCAGAAGGTTCGACTTCCTAGCCGAGACCGCAGCGCCGCGTCGGCCAGGGAATCCAACTTCTATCATGTGGGATATAGCACATACGGTAGAAAACTGGACTCTCACTGGGGATGTGCGGGTTCGATTCCCGTCAGCGGCTGGATATTTTTCCGTGTGTTAGTCGGAGGCCACAAAAATCCACAGTCCGCTCAGTTTCAGAGCAGCCACAAAAGACGCTGTTTCGGGGACGATAGGAGGACACGAAAGCGTGCACTCTCAGGGTAGGGAGCAAGAAAACTTATATCACAATCACCACTATAATGATATCTAGCTAGTGCATGCAAATACAATTTGTAATTTGATAATCAAATCTTATTAGCTTTTTAATTTACACTTAACCAAAATAAATGCATCTATTTGCCTCTCACTCTACAAAAACTCAACCTTAAGAAAATTTCATACGGAATATATCTCAAAAGAATCAGTATTTTAACATGACCGAAAACATGGTTAATTTGGTGCTCTTACCCATGGAAGTTAAGATGATACGAAACAATATCAGAAATGGCTTGTGTATCTGCAGCTGATCCAGAACGGCAACAATATATGTGGTCAGTGATCTTGGTAAGTTTGTCTGCGACACGATTAGCAATGTATGCACTGAAAATATATCATTAACGACTCGTAGATTTAACTTACGTGAAAGCTTACCCAGTAGTAGTCCTGGAGTCAGCCCCAATAATCACACCACCATTGAACTCTGCTGCCATTATTGAGGTCTAAAATTTTTTTTTAAATAGCTATGTACGGTTAAAAGTTCAACTATCCACTTACCCCTGTACTATGTGCAGCATCCCTCCAATCATTTCCACCGTCACACATACCAGTATAACCACCAACAACGGGACCCATCATTTTGTGAGCCAAATGAATTACTTTTTCTTGCTTATAAAAACCGCTTGTAATGATGGTATGCAAATGTCAATTGTCAAATCACAAACTTATTTATCATCACAGATATAATATTGACATCTGTGTCTCTGTGTTTATCATAGACCTTACTTACTAGATTAACTGTGATTGAATCACTACTGTGTGCTGCGATCTGTGATCACATCCAGAGAACACTACATCCCCTAGTGCCCAGAGACTGAGCACTATCCACTGCTCTGCCAATAGAAAAATGCCAGTGTGGTGAATTCTAGTTGTCTATGGTGGTGAATTATCAAAATGATTAAAAAGTGAATGTGTATTTTTTTTATTTTTTTTTTATTTTTAACAATTCTACAATTATTTAAATTTTTCGACTTTTATAATATCTATAACCTCAAGCGTCATTAGTTGAAAAAAAATTGTTTGTATGTTTTTTATATTGTTTTATAATTATAATGACCGTCACAAGCAGAGGCCATTTTTAATTTCCGATTTTTATTTTTTCTAATTTTATATACAATCACGAACATTTTAAGCCTAGGACCAACTTGGGACGATTTTTTTTCAAAAGTTACAGTTTTCATTTTTCAAATTAATGCATAATTTGCAACTGATCACCGTTCCAAATCAATGAAAGCATTGTCTAGAAAATAAAAACCATTTTTTAAATCTTTGAATATACTTTTGTATTGCTGGTAGAATTATGATTATTGAAGTATTTTTACAGGTCATTATATTAATAAACCATCATATTATGTAATCATATGATTCCCAATGGTAAACTGGTAATTGATGAATCAATTAACCACTCATCAACAAATACCCACAAACAATCGTACCACAAACTATAAATAATAGGTACACCTTCACGCATTTTGAAAATCTGAAGGCCTAGGGCAAGGATTATCCTTGGGCCTAAGGCTAAGGTGCATGACATACTTAAAACTTAAAAGAACTTCTTTTTTAAATTTATGAGGTGTACGAGTATGGTGGTTTTCAAATAATCATAATTTTACAACATAATTATAATATAATAATACCTAGAAACACTAGAAATAACTGATCTCCAAATAAGACATTGGGCTTGTTTTGTGGTCATGTCCATGCATGTGAATATTTAATGAATCTCATTTTCCAGATTTTGTACGTTGTTTTGGTCTGTGGTTATTGTTGAAGTTCAATGATAGAGGGACCACAGAAGAAGACTGTACCAGACAATGAGGTTGGTACCAAGAACTTTAAACTACAGTTCTTGGGTTGGTAATTGGGAATAAAAAATGAAGATAACCTTAAAATAAAAATATGTTTTTTGATGTGTGTTAGTAGTTGGTGGTTATATTGTTTCATTGTTTCGTGTGTGCGGCGATAGAAGGCCCCTAAGTATTTTAGTAGGAACAAAAATGGAGGATGCTGAAAATTTGGATAAAAAGAAATCTCATCGAGATCGTCACTCGGGTGAGTTTACTAAACACATTTTATAACCTGCTTTTGTATGTTTTTAAGATACTATAAAGTTTATTTTCGACACCTAAACCACATGTTATTATTTTATCCTGAAGATTCTACTCTTAACAAAGAAAGGTGTTGGTAAAAGTCCAAATTTCCTTGTCAGTTTTTAGTTCACATTCGCAAGTGAAGTGAGATAAGGATTTTGATTTTGTGTACCTAATTATAAATTTCTTTGTAGGAAGAAAAGCAGAAAAGAAAAAGAAGAAGAAGGACAGTCAAAATCCGGTACTTGAGGAGCTTTCAGAAAAACAACGTAATCCTAAGGCATTTGCATTTAATTCTGCTATTCGAGCAGAACGAAGGTTTAGAAGAAAACAGGATATTGAAACAAAAAAGCAGCATATTCCTGTAATTGATAGAACCCCTGTAGAACCTCCACCAATACTAATAGCTGTGGTGGGACCACCAAAGGTTGGAAAAAGTACCTTAATTAATAATTTAATCAAACTTTTCACAAGATCGCCTTTAACAGATATTAAAGGTCCCGTAACCATTGTAACTGGCAAAAAAAGACGAGTAACATTTGTGGAATGTAATAATGATATTAACTCAATGATTGATTTAGCTAAAGTTGCTGATTTAGTACTACTTCTTTGCGATGCCAGTTTTGGATTTGAAATGGAAGTCTTTGAATTCTTAAACATTTGCCAGGTACACGGCATGCCTAGGATTATGGGAGTCTTAACCCATTTGGACATGATAAAAAATAGCAAAACATTAAAAACCACTAAGAAAACTCTTAAACATAGATTTTGGAATGAAGTTTATCCAGGGGCAAAGTTATTTTACTTATCAGGTATACTCCACGAAGAATATTTAAGAAATGAAATTAAAAACCTAGGTCGCTTCATATCCGTTATGAAATTTAGACCGCTCCAGTGGAGATCAACGCATAGTTATTTACTTGGGGATAGGTATGAAGATTTAACAAACCAAGAAATAATCAGAAAAAATCCTAAGTGTGATCGGAATATTTCTTTGTATGGTTATGTAAGAGGTGTCCCTCTAAAAAGAGAATCAGCGGTACACATTGCTGGTAAGAAATTTTGAGGCACATATTTGCCTACTTTAGTTTTTATAAATAGGTAATGGATCATATTATCTGGAAAATTCAAATAACGTGCTTATAGTTTATACCTTATACTTCTTATCTTTTAGGAATGGGAGACTTGAAAATACACGACATTGCCCATCTTCCAGATCCATGTCCTTTACCAGATCAAATAAAAAAAAGAGCTTTAATTGAAAAAGAAAAATTTATATATGCGCCTTTTTCTGGGGTAGGAGGCATAGTGTATGACAAAGATGCAGTGTATGTTGAATTAGCGGGTTCACACAGTCATAACAAGCGTGACGACGAAAGTGAATCAAATAATATCGTGTCTAATCTAATAGATGCTAAGGAAACCCTAGATGCTAAGATGGAAAAATCAGAATTGCAGATATTTACAGGAAGTAAGAAAATAACAGCAAAAGATTTAGATGATAATAGAGATGAAGTAAGGAGTACATTATTGTATGAGAAAAAAATTGTCACGAAAGTAGATACAGACTTAGAATCCGAATTGAACGAGCTAAGAACGAAGTGGGGTAACTTAGGTGAAGAAAAAATGGAAGATTCTGGGAGAATCAGGCGAAGAGTTGTGTTTCAAACTAATGATGAAGAATTTACTAGTTCTTTAAATGATGTATCTGAGGACGCATCTGGTATTAATTCTGAAGATGATGAAGATGACAATGAAGAATTAATTATCAAAACTTTTAGTAATTCAACAGATTCCACAAAATTAAAAGAAAATAAAGATCAAAGTGTCCATTCTAAAATTAGCAATATATTGAAGGAGCTAAGCGTTAGAGATAGTAAATCAAATAGTCTAAATCAAATAGTGGATAGTGACGACGACGATGATGATGGACCACCATTAACAAAAAGAAAGAATGATATGGAAAGTGATTCTGATGATGACTTAGATCTTGAAGATGTTGCCGACTCTAATGATACAGAGTTTATTAAAGTTAAGGATAATAATAATATTATCCAAGATGAAAATAGCAGTTCTGATGATGATATGGATGTTAAATGGAAGGACAATTTAGCTAAAAAAGCCGAGGATGCTTTTCTGAACCGTCAAAATTCAAACAAAAACATAATGAAATTAGTATATGGTAAGTCTGATAGTCACTTTTTATAGAAAGTCTGGTTTAATTGGAAATTAAATTCATGTCTTTATTAAAGTTTACTTGCTAAAAGGATTGATTAACTGTATCAATATTTTCCAACATTCATTTGTTTTATGTAAAAATGGAATAATTTATTATCGAATTCGATTTCTCAGAAACTATCAGGGATATATTATAGAATGTGCTACAGATTCCGAGCAATCTAAATTTTGAAAGATGCAACAAATACACTAATATCTCTAGATACAGTACTATGTTGAACATATTACAATGGATGTCAGCTCGTGATGGATTGTTTTTGAACGGTTTTATTTAGCGTGACCGTATATTTGTTTATATCTTTGTTTCAAATCTTGCAACAACTTTTTCAACTACTTCCCAATGAGCTAGCAACTTGAAATTTGGTAGGTGAATAGTGTTCAGGTGACAATACAATTTAATATATTTTTATTACAAAAAAAACTACAAGAACTACAAAATAAAAATAAATGGAAAACCTTTAAAAAATGAATACTCCATGTATATGTAAATTAAATGTAATCAATTCTTGTAAATAATTTGTACAAATTTTCAAAACTTTAGATGCAGGTTGCTATAAATTGCTATAAAAAAATTGGAACTTAAACTTAAACGGTTTTATTTTAAATCATCAGTTGTACTAAAAACAGCATAATAATTAGGACACAAACCTGGACCTTCCTGAGATTCTGACGTTTGGTAAGAAATAAAAATATGGGGCGCATTTGAAATATGGTTTTTATGTGCCCCACGTTTTTATTTCTGACCAAACGTCAGAATCCCAGGAAGGTCAGGTTTGTGTCCTAATTTTTATGCTGTTTTTAGTACAACTGATGATTTAAAATAAAACCGTTTAAGTTCCAATTTTTTTATAGCAATTTATAGCAACCTGCATCTAAAGTTTTGAAAATTTGATACAAATTATTTACAAGAATTGATTACATTTAATTTACATATACATGAATACCTGACAAGGAGTAATAATAACCTATATACAGGGTGTTTCTAAATTGGTGCGAAAGACTTGAATTTGCAGCAAAAACTAAGGGGGTCTTTCACATAATTTTTTTTCCAAAACCGCTTCCCCTCCCAGTTACAGCCCTATTACATTTTATTATTTAAACATTTTATGTGCAAAGACAGGTTCAATCTGTAACTTTTTGTCTCTTGGGTTTTCTTCGCAACATTGATAGTTTGCTCACAAAAAAATAGATCTTTAATATTTTTCTAATAGGAGTGTTCGAATCAAAGCACAATAAAGCTGAATCTGAGGATTCTAATTGTGAGGACGAGGAAGACATTGGAGGACTTTTTAAAAAGGTTTCCAGAGATCAGCAAAAGTTAAAGCTCAATAAAGATAGTATGAATATGGTTGAATCATCATTAATGTTACCATGGGGGGCATCTACGAGAGACTGGATAGATCCAGAAGTAAGTAGAAGAATCCATGATTGCATTGTATAAGGTATAAAATTTTTTGTATTTCAGAACAAAGCCCTTATTGTGAATTGTTTTGTCTCTGGAAAATGGAAGGATTCAGAGGATGCTAGTGAATTATTGAAGCTAGATGACGCTGAGGATTTAAGCGATGCAGGGTCAGACGTGTTTGGAGATTTTGAGGATCTGGAAACAGGAGAAAAACATGAGGCCAAAGGGTCAAAGCCAAGGGAGAAGCGTAAAAGAGCTGAGAACGAAAAAGAAGAAGCAGCAGACAGGCAACTGCTGGCTGAAAAAAAAATGAAATTAAAAGAAAAATTTGATGCCGAATATGACAACACGGAAAAAACAAGTTATTATGATGACTTAAAAATGTCCGCCGAAAAGCAGGCTCAGTTAAACAAAACTGTGTTTGAAAACATGCCT
Source organism: Tetropium fuscum (assembly GCA_964058915.1). Taxonomy (NCBI): domain Eukaryota; kingdom Metazoa; phylum Arthropoda; class Insecta; order Coleoptera; family Cerambycidae; genus Tetropium; species Tetropium fuscum. The sequence continues at coordinate 229,776 of CAXKVY010018575.1, read as the reverse complement.
GATCAAATGAGGGTGCAAATAGAAGGTTTTCGGCCGGGAATGTATGTTAGAATAGAATTTCAGAATGTTCCCTCAGAGTTCATCACTAATTTTGATCCAACTTACCCTTTAATTATTGGCGCCTTGAATATGGGTGAAGAGAACATAGGTTATGTTAACGTTAAAATCAAGAAACACCGATGGTATAGTAAGATATTAAAAACGACTGATCCCCTAATTATATCTTTAGGTTGGAGAAGATTTCAGACTATACCTTTGTACTCTAAGTTAGAAGATGATTTGAAATATAGGTATTTAAAGTATACCCCCGAGCACCTAGCTTGTAATGCTCACTTCTGGGGACCCATTACTCCGCAGAGTACAGGATTCTTAGCGCTGCAAGTTGTCGATTCTAGCCAAGAGGTATGTGCGTAAGTTGTATTTTGGGGTTGTGACTAAATATGGGATGTTTAAGGTTGCTAAGAAATTAGGATTTAGAATAGCTGCTACCGGTTCTGTACAGGAGTTGGATAAATCTACACAAATCATGAAAAAACTGAAACTTATCGGATATCCATTGAAAATATATAAAAAGACTGCATTCATTAAAGGTGAGAATTGAAATATTTGCTGTAAAATGTGCAAATAATGGCTATGTTTTAGGAATGTTTAATAGTGCCTTAGAGGTGGCAAAATTTGAGGGTGCCCGCATTAAAACTGTCTCTGGCATAAGGGGACAAATAAAAAAAGCTGTTAATAAACCAGAAGGTTGTTTCCGAGCTACGTTTGAAGATAAAATTCAATTAAGCGGTACAGCATTTGCATACATAAGAATATTGTTTTCCTTTCAATTTTTTTTACGGTAACTGAACTGCAAGATTTTGATTTACCTTATTTGTTTTAGACATTGTTTTCTGTAGAACTTGGTACAAGGTGGACGTACCTGAATTTTATAATCCTGTGAATACGTTACTGTTGTCTCCCGACAAAAAGAATTCTTGGAGAGGCGCTCGAACCACTGGCGATATTAAGAGGGAGCAAGGAATTAGAAATCAGGCCAATAAGGATAGTTTGTATAAGGTATGTTTTAATCATTGATGCTAACGTTTTTGGGAATAACTGGTATAATTGTGACAGTGGCAGTTCGTGAACCTTAGCTCGTATCCTTAGGTTAATTGCATAAGTAATAAGTTTTTAAATTTTTTTTTATAATTTTGCTGGTAATTTTGATTATAAAATGATTGACCAATAATATAATAATAATAATGATTGACCAATAAGGCCAATGTTAAAAATTTTATTTCTATGAAACGAAATATGGAAATCTTTATAACCTCGCCCATGGTATTAAGAGATTTACTTAAATCTGGAACAGGTCACTTAAGTTCTTTGACTATATATAATTTATCATTATAGGAATTACAAAAAATTCTGCTGGTTTACTAAAAAAATTATGAAATCACAAGTATTGGGAATATTTACATTTACTTTGTGAGGAATCGGTTGGGTGCCACTAAATCCATTTTTTAATAAAGGGTAATAAAATACATATGGATACCTTTTTGCCAGAATACTTGTGGTGCTGACCTTGCAGGGTCAGCACATAAGGTGACCAGATTACCGTGTCCGTTAAAGTACCTCTGAATGAAACCATAGTAGGAACACTTCAACAACGGTTTATTGGAAACCAATACATTGGTACAGCGATTACAGCTTAACAGAAATAATGTGTGAGGAATGGTTTTATGATAATTACTGCATAATGAATAATGATTAATGCTCAATTGATTAGGTGACCTAGTTACTGGGATTTATATAACGTTTACCTAGGTCAGTACGCTGAGTATAGTTGACCTAGATATTTGCTTATTTACTAGCTGACCTTGTACCATTCTTGTGTCAGCGTTTTATTGAATAATGTTTATATGCATGAAATAGTTTACTTTAAAATAATAACAAGTAAGAAATAGGATATTGCAAGGAAAGTGTGGCCGTTATGGCACTACATACTGTAAGCTGTAAAAGTAAAAGTTTACAGGACCCTTTTTTTTGTTAAGAATTTTATCATGCTAAAAATTTTTTCAAAAAATTGTTCTGCAATTTAACAATTATAATATTATTAATTATCACGAGATTTCCCTTTCCAGTTGGAAACTTTTTAGTATATGGTTGTATCCGGGTCTACACGTTTTAGGTTAGGTTTAAGGTACAAACTAAATGTACGTTTTAAAATATAAAATCGGGGTATAACGGAAAAACTTTGGCTTACTAGGTAATTATCCTTAATACTGAATGCTTTTTTAAAACAGCAACAATTATAATTTTAGAGCTCAAATATGTGAATTAAAAATGATAAAACCACTTGCCACTTTCATAGTTCTGCGAAACACTCTCTCGGGTAAGTAACTTAACCAACAAATCAGATATCGTAATCCAGATATCATAATCCGACGTGATTCAAACAAAATTAACAGTAGGTTACTCCATTTTTGACACTTACGAAGAAATAAAAATCGTTTTTCCTTAAAAACAGTGTATATTTGACTTACTACACATTGGCAGATTATTAATGTAATAAAAACACTTATGAAGTCAGAAATCTCATTTTTAACAAAATTGGGGCATACGATAGTTTGGCAGTAATAGGGATCAACCTCAAATAATACTCTATCATAACTATTGCGAAACTGGAACATTAAACATTTGCCAATTGTACTCAAAAATATTACGTATATATCAATAACGAGAAAAAAAAAATGCTCCTCAAGTTCAACATGTGTATGATACCAGATATGAAGCTGTGACACAGGTTGAAAAAGCAATTGGTTTGAGGTGTCATACATATCTTGTATCTAAACTATAGAATAAACTTCCCATGGACCTGAAAAAAATACATTTATTTAAACAAAAAGCCAAATACCGGCTTATGAGTTGATTATACCTAGAATAAAGCTCCGTACATTTTTCTTCCTTATCAATGTCTGTTATAGTCTATGGGCCAATTTTAAGAATTAAGGGCTTGTATTATTATATAATATTATACTTTTTTAAATGTTATGTTTTGAATTAGTATTTTTTTAAATGTTTTTTGTATATAGTGTATAAATTGATAATTGCGATACTACACCTTACAATGTTACTAGTTTGGTATTACCATAGATTATTCACTTAATCTATGATATTACTTAGTAGGATTAAAAGTGATATAATATTCAAATCGCAATGGACTGTTTCTCCCACACTCAAGATTTGCTTTCTTAGTGGGATAAATTATTTATTTGCAATGTGATATGTTATTTTTAGCATTCTATTTGTGAAAAAAATACTTTTGTGCAAATAAAATCATTATTATTATTTATATAGCTTTCCTGTTATAGCCGATCGAGAGACAAGAAAAACCATTCAAACCATTGATAATACCACAAAAGCTGCAAAAAGCGCTACCTTATAAGGATAAGCCAAATCATGGCGTTAAGATGGCCGAACAAAAACAAGGTCTCAACCGAGTTGCTGTAATCCGTGAACCACATGAGCAGAAGGTAACAATACACTATTATTGGGTTATACCTATAGCAATAACCAAAATAAAGCAATATTAGAGTATTAAAATTTAATTCCTCAGGTTTCGACTATGATGAAAATGATAAAAGCCTCATATGAACGAAGGCAGCAAAAATTAACAAGGGAAACAAAAGAAAGAATGGAGAAACATAGGCAAGAAGTAGATGCTCAAGAGTTTAATAAACTAAAGAAAATAAAACAGAAGAAAAAAGAAGTATTTAGGAATAGGAGTAAAGCCCAAATTCGGGAACAAAAGAAAAGTGGAAATAAATAATATTTTTTAGACTTTATAAAGTTGGTAATGTTTTTTATTTATTATCTATGCTTTACCTTAAGGTTGCAATGGGTTGATTGCAAAAAAAAATATTGGTTTCATAACTAAATATTTTGTTCAGCAATAAAAGGTACTTTTCTTATTCGCTTCCGTTAATTTTTAATGTTTCATTAAACACTTTGCTACGTCTACAAATTGCAACAAAAGAAATATTTCTGTGGCATGTAGTTGCATTTATTAACATTTTTTCTTCCACATTGGGTAAAGGGAATTAACCATTTCATCAAGGTCACATACATATGGTTATAACCATTAAATTATGCCATATAAAAGACCAGGGCCATCTCTAAGGTTTTGGCCGCCCTGGGTAAACTGACATAAACGGCTGCCCTCCTCCAAATACTTACTGCCTTCTACAAAAAAAACTTATTTTTTTAAATATTTATCTATAACCAAAACAAAAAATTTGGTGAAATTTTAGGATATACATTTGGAATTATATAAATATAAAAATATAACTACGAAAAAACTATTTTCAATTAGTTATCAATAAATCAATCAGTTCAATCAATTATTCTCAATAAAAATAAATAATTTTTTTTATACATGTGTATGCATATTCGGTAAAATATATATGTAACATTAAAAATATTTCCAAGCCTTATTTTCCACAAAGGTATTTTCAGTAATTTTCAGTTTGGTCTCGGGAAGCTATGGATATTGGTAGAAGTAAAATCCTTAATAACTATTATAATATTTGGGAGAATTCTGTCCAGCGTGTTAAAATAGATGAATTCTAAAGTTTTTTGTGGATTATTGATCGTTTCCATTTCAATCAAGACATTGAAGGAACCAGAAGACCATTCAAGTCTTTGTTCTCACCATCAGTTAAATATAACTCCATGCAATGTTTCATAAGATCTTTACTGATGGTAAGAAGCTCAGAAATATTATATAAAAATGAAAAGTAATTACAATGAGTTTTCAATAATTCAAATCCTCATCAATTGAGTTAATACCGCAATCTGGGGATATATGGAATGATTTTAAGCATTTTCTTTGAATAACTTTTGAAATAATTTAAAAAAAAATTTATTTATTTTTTGATAACATTGTTTTAGATTCTTTTCCAAGAAACCTATTTTTTTATTTTGAGGCGTTCCATATAACCCCTGATGTGGCAATATATGGAATGAAGAGATTTTTGTACATAAAATATGAGAAATTACTTGTGGAACAAATTAAAGCAAATTTTTTTTTTATATTTATTGGCTACTCAGGGCTTGAAAACAAAAGCGTTCCAAATAAATGATTTTTAGTTTATTTAACCTTTAAAAAAAATACATATTTATAGAAATAGTTGAATATTTTTATTGCTAAGAAATAAAAAACTTACTGTAGAAAAATACGGAATTCTTTGGCACTTCTAACTGAAAATCTTAAAACTAAAAAAAGTTAAAAATTTTTATTCTATACTTTTTTTTAAATGAAAAACCAACAATTTAAACAAAAACATTGCTTGAAAAGGAATAAGTAGGTACCCTGATTTGTTTTAAAGAAACATTGTTAAAATATGAAACGGAAGGAAAGACAAATTTATTATTGGAACTCGTATAGCCTCTAAGGCCTTTTAGGAGGTCCATGGTACATACTTATGCTTTCTCGGCATCGTTCCCAATTACCCTTAAAATGGCAATTTTTACTAAAAATGAATATTTTTCCGAGAGTGATAGACAAAAATTAGCAAAAAAAGGCTATGTACTACAAAAAAACCTCATAGCTAGCTGGTCACTCTTAACTTTTATACATTCTTTCTGTCTGAATGAGGGGGGTTATATTTTTTGATATATGTAGCTGTAATAAAATACACATGGCATACAGATTATTTTATGTGGTCTTTTAAATGGAACCTTGGCGGAAAAAGAAAAAATACAGAGAAGTAAGATACAGATACAGAGAAGTAAGCTCACTAAATTTCACCCTTTTCTATACCCTGGTTCCGAAATAGTGTGGAGTGATTCATACATAATATCACACCACCATCACAATTGAATGGTCTGCCTATTTGCAATGGATCACAGAATTTCTTAGTGTGCAAATTTGTGTACACTATAGAAATGGTAGGCAGAACTCATTAGTAACCGGGTCTACTGCTCTCATCGGCGAGTTTTAGGCGGTTCTAAATTAAATTAAATTTCATTGGTCACAGGTAATGACGCGGGATTTCCTTGGATATATTGACACATGCGCTATTTCATGCATGTATGTTTTGGCGCAGCAGTGGTGTTTCATTATGTCTTATGTACGGTTGATTCGCGATATTAATTAATTATAATATTGTGTTATACCAGTGTTTAGTGTTTTTGTGCGATGGAAGCGACGAATGCGAGTAGTAGTGTTTCTAGAACCAATAATTCCAATCATAAGCGACCAAATTTGGCAGGAGGAGAACTGAAAATGATCAAAAATGTATACGAGGAATATTCTTAAGATAATAAAAAAGAACCATCACAAGTACACTTAAAAACAATGTTAATAACTTGGATATTTTATTTAATTTTTTTTTATCCTGCCCCCTCTAAAATGATACGCCTATAGAATTCGATCCCTTCGCCCCTCATCTCCTTGAGCCGTCCATATGCTGGTGATGAATCACTCCACACTATTTCGGAACCAGGGTATAGTAAGAAGCAGTTTGCTCTCACCGCATGCTAGACATCAGTTGTTTGGTTTGTCAAGTACAATATTATTGGTTTATATTCAACACATGATTGTGTGCCTTCATTTGGAATTGTCTTCTGCAATTCGCCAGAGTACTCTATCTGAATTACAGAGGTAAAATTAGCGAATGTCCAAAAACAGTGTCCCAATTAGCGAATTACCGAAGTTGTACTGTACTTTAAAAAAATGCGAGAAAATTAAATTTAATAATTTTTTCAATGTTCTCCTTCATTTACAGGGGTGAGAGCGGAGGGGATAGTCAATAAATTTTTAGATAAAAGGTGATTTATTTAGAGCATAAATGATACTTTACAATCGATGAGTGACTTTAATAATTAAATTGAATATGGAATTTCAATATCAATTATTGCTTTCAAAATTAGGTGTTTTTTGCCTGCATCAATATGTTCAAAATATTATTCAAGAAGTAGCAGCTGCAATTTTCAGGACATAAAGCCCATACTCCATGCAATACTCGCATAAAAAGATGAACGCGGATGGAATCGGTCAAAAAATGTAGGAGAAATATAAAATTAGATATACCTAATTTTAACTATTAAAACCGCTTATCTGATTGCAGACTCTAACTCACATACCATATAGTAAACAAAACTCAACTATCTATCTATCTATAATGTAGCCCTTACCTTGTTCTGTATCCGCCATGGCTGTTAAAACTGTAGCTTAAAAAAATCACTATAAATAAAACACTGAAAATTCACAGCACAGCTATTCGCTTAAATACATCTGCGTCTAGTGCTGGAAAATTCAAATAAGGTATAGAGATTATGGCCTCTTGCCTTCGAAGAATAGGGTTTACACCCACTAATGACCATGTTATTTATCTGTTTCCCTGAAGTCGAAATAATTGAACTCATTTTAATTTTGCCGGAAATTGTAATACTGACCCAATGTGCTGTTGACATTTCACAGAGAGTGCTTTTTTAAATGTGACTTGTAAATCGGTCGCAGGTGTCTTGTACTGGGAAATGATGCCAATTGTGATCGCATTCTTCGCTAAGTGGTCAACTCCATTGTGAGACAGTCCACAATGTGCCTTAATCCAAATAAAATTAACATTTATATTGCATTGGGTCAATTGTGAGTTTCCTTACAATGTCTAATATATGAAATGAAAAATTAATTCAAATAATATTTTATTTATTAAAGGAAATGTAGTCTTTGAGGAGATTTCTCTTCAAAGGTAGCGATAATTCAAAAAATCCCAAAAACTCATGACTTCTACCTCTACGCTTAGGTGTAATGCTGACATTATCTGCGTCAGTGAAACAAATTTAGGGATTAAAAACAATGTCCGATGTGTGGGATGAGTACTTTACCGATAATTGGTAAGATATGAATCTCGGAAAGTTCTAAATCCACAGAGCTCAGTGTGGGCTTAATTGTGCCAAATTGAAACTACTTTAAAAAAGGATAGATTAACTTTTTCTGTAGGACGCATACTTTAGGGGATATTGAGAAGAAACTGGAATAAGTGCACAATTTTCGATGTTTTTTGGGCATTGCGCAACTGGCACTGGGCTTTCGAGCTGTAAACTTGGTTTTTTACTATTGGCATATGTCCTAACAACATATTAAACAATTAGAACTACACGACCTTGCAAGGTCGGATGTATAAAATGACTGCTCATATTGCAACTTTGAATTATGTAAGAACTACGCCTGGAATACCCCGGTGTTCTCATTTAGGGGCCCCATTATTCTCTTTATTTATTAGTGATATTGGCACTTATTTTAAATTCTCAAAATACTACCTTTATGCGGATGACCTAAAATTTTACATGTATGTAGTCTCCATTAATGACTGCTTACAACTTCAATTAAACCTAGTTACAAAAAATACTAGGAGCTTGAAAGCCGTTGGGGATTCTTTACATTGGATTTTTTTAGAAAATACCTCCTCCATCATGTCATCACGATAAGTCTGAATTTTCGGACACCCTGTTACAGTCCATTAATGGTGATTTGTCACTTATTTTTTGGGCGAAATATAGCGGCAGCAAGTTTTCAGTTCACAATCTCAAAATTCAAATTTATACCAACAAATATATTAAGATTAATTCTTATAAAAGTTAAACAACAATTTAAAGATAAATACTTTACATGTTTTAGATAGGTACATAAAATAAACATTTTGAACTATATGTACATTAAAGAATTATTGTAAGTTCCTTAAGTCGTTTGCTAGTAGTCACCTACTAGCAAACGGTTGATAAGACTGGCGAAGAGTCATTCGTCCAGTGTAATACGGATTGTTGACTAACCAGATCCCATACATAAGGAATAAAGAAATCCTCAGGTTGATCCTCCTCGACATATTTGAATTTGAGGTCTGGGAATTTCTGTAATGAAGTTTATTTTTAGTAGGCTATGTTACAACTTAACACTTAAAATGTCTCACCGTTAATTTATCTTTGGGCCAGTGTTTAGCTCCCTGCTGGATGACGAGCAAAACTTGATGTGCATCAACTTCATACTGTTGCGATTTATCAGTTAATAACTGTGTAAAGTATTTCATAATAATGTCTATATTGTGTATTATATCGTGGAAAACAACATTGTCTTTAAAGGACTCAAACATATGTTTATTATATAGTAACGTGTAAATTAAGTTTGGGTTGTTTCCTAATTGTGTGGATAAGCATGAATTTAAAATTTCCAACACCATTCGCAGGACTTCCTCCAATACTGATAAGTCCTGTTCCATATCTGTGGCTTCTTGATTCACTGTGATCGCTACTTCGTTATCTTTGTCATCTTTAGCGGATTTCAGTATTTTCACTAGCCTATGGTATTTTTTTGCTAATGTTTCAAATAAGGACACCAAACGCTGGCTAACATATGGGTGCAATTCTCGAAACTGTGCAGACATGTTGGCCAAAGCAGCAAGACAATTTGTGTGCAAGTACTTGTCTCTCATTTTTAACATATTGTACTGAACAGTTCTTATCACAACTAATATTAGAAGTCCCCCTAGGGATATTTCAACTAGACTTCTTTCTGTGTACCAAGTTATATTTTTTAATTTCTACAAAAAAACACTATAAATCAAATAAAAATAATTGTTACTGCAGCTTACCGTTTCATGTACCATTTTATTAAAAGAATCATCTTCACTTAATATAAGTAGAATTATAAGTGACATGTAAATATGATGCGAGTTACTATTGGGGGCATTATATAAGGTTTTCAATATTGGAACTATCTGAAAAGAATACATATTTGATGTTTCTTTTTGAAAATATTGTTTTATTACATTATTTAAAATCAGAAACCTTTTGAAGCAGGGAAGGAATTATTTATATTGTTTAAACAATATCTGATATTTGTATAAAAAAAATCAGTTTTGCCACTATTTTTTCCTAAAAAATTCTTCATATATTAATTTCAGTAGGTATAAAAGAAAGTTTTGAACAATAATTTAATATTTATATCATAAGTTCTAATTAATTACTATATTAATATTCTCTTCAAAAAACTGGTTGAAAATAATATTGAGTGGAGTCAAGCAGAAAGTGATGCTGATCATTTAATTGTGCAATCAGCTGTAGATTGTTTCTTCATGTAGTTGTTGTAGCAGAGGACATTTATGTCTTAGTGTTATTGATGGCTTTAGCACCAGTGATGGTTTGTCAGGTACAGCAGGTTCGGCCTGGCCGTACCAAACAAATTGAGACAAAACAGTGTCCAATAAATAAATATACATTTCATATTCATTCATTATAAATTCATAGGTCAGTTCACTTAAAATAGTTCTCCAATCGGCAATCTCCATTCCGTTATTTTTAACGCTTTAAAACCGCTACTCCGACCAGCAGGCCTACCTCCCCCCCACAGTTAGTACCCCGTGTGCACAGCTTTTTACTGGCCATCCCATGCATTAAGACCACGAGCCGTCACTGTTTAGCACTTGATGATAAAGAAATACTAAAAAATAATGCGTTACAATGTGTTTCAATAAAAACAATCTTAATAAAATATTTAAATATTAAAAAAGAAACATCTTTTCTTTATTCATGCATTCACTAGATGTGACACTACATCTGCTTTCTATAACAAATGTAAAAATTGTTTAATTAAAATTTTGAAATTTACATGCAGGAACTGAAACTTTTATGGTTGAAGAAATGTTTTTTAATGAAGGTTTTATTCGTAATTTCACATTGTATGGTGCTAAAAAAGCAAAAAACTTGAATGAACTGCGATATTAACATTTCATAGCAATAGCTTCAAAAAATAAAAGCGTACAATTTCATTCGTTACCACCGATAGAAGATGCAGCGAAACAACATATTAAGAGTCTACTTGCAAGTCCAGCAATGGAAAAATAATTCTTCACCTCCTGAAGAATGCGGTTGGCAAAAAGATAATTATTTAAAACCAATCAAAATGACGCAACCAGCAGCACGTTCTAAAAATCATATTTTGCTCTTGCAAAACAGGATGTGCTTCAACGTGTGACTGCAGAAAAGTGGTCTACATTACTCAACTGTCAGGATTGTTTGCAGTGGAAGTGTCTACGATAACAACCCACCACTTGAGGAAGATGAAGACTCCGAAACGCAAAATATAAATGAAAATTAAGTTTGCTTTTTTTTTGTTATATATAAAATAATAAATTTCCTACAGTTAATCAAGAATTCCTAATTTTGTTCCACAAATTAATTTTATGCCATTATTACATAAAAAAACTTTGATTCCATTGACCTTCCATTTTGAACCATAGGATTAAGAAATAACATACTTTTTTTATACAAACATCGCCTTCAAAAATTCATAATATTTTTATTTTAATAATGTTAATTAATAATAATTAATTTTTGAGGTCTCCCAGTCAACTAAAATATCAAGAAATATACATTTCTTCTTAAACAACTTATTTCACTAACAGACACTCTATCACGCCTACAGACCCTCTTAAACTTGAGTCCCCATAAGACAACAATACATTGATTTTTAAAATAGGAACACCCGCCAATTTGAGATCCTAACCTAACTAATATAATCAATTGTATTGAGTGACCTTAAACACTGCAAAGTTTTTGCTGCAAGGTTTGGTAACAACGATTTAAGGGCACGTAATAGTCAAGTAATACAAAAAGATGCCTTAAATCAAATTGGGACCTGCTTGATTGTATCTGACATAAATATTCTCGCTGGAATAGAACGCTGTTGCCTCTCATAAATATTGTTAGTGCAATATGCTTATTGCATAGGTTGAATTACATTGGTGAAAAACGATGAGTTGAATTGTCACGGGAACACTAGACACCTACTAAATTTCAAGGCTCTAGCTCGTCGGAAAGTAGTTTAAAAAGCTGTTGCAAGATTTAAAACAAATATATAAACAAACAAGCAAATATACGAAGTCAAGCTAAACAAAACCGTTTAAAAAAGTAACATAAATATCTCTTTTATCTAAATTTTCAATGGATACCGTGTAAAAAAAAAATCTTTCCTGCATAAATAGCATATATATTGTTTAAACAATAGAAATAATTCTGTCGCCGCTCCAAAAGGTTTCTGATTTTAAATAATATAAAAAAGCAATTTTCAAAAAAGAATCATCAAAGTCTAAGCTATTCTCGAGGACTTCCGAAGATTCCCTGTTTTTGTATTCATTGACGCAACTAACAGAACACAAGTAGGTAACATAAGTTTTTCTTAAGTACGTTTAGGTTTTCTTAAGTCTCTTAAATAGGTAACATAAGTTAGTAACTTGTTAATTTTTCAAAATGAGTAGAATTTATACATACCAACTGATCCAAATCTACCCTACTTAAGAGATATGACTTATATGCAGGATTTCGATGTTGAAGTAAATACAGAAGCAAGGTAGCTGCTTCTCCTGACGCCTTTTTACATAATGTTGTATACATCAGGTCAAAGTCAATCTTAAATAACGATGAAACTTTTGTTGGTGGTACTGGACTATTGTCTATAAAAAGTGTGTTCAAATTATGGTTTGATATCTCACTAATTGAACTTACCTTGGCTATTTAAACATGAAAACAAAGAATTTCTGTAAGGGTTAGATTGAGTTGTCCAATGATGAACTAATACTAAAATTAATAACAGACTCTGTGTGGCCAGAGGCGCCTCTTGGAAGTCACTTTGATCAGGAAAAACTAGGTCTTCTCCCACCTTTCTACTAAACGTCAGTATTGACCAGAGATCAGATGCTAAGCCTAAAAAATAGTTAAAAATAAATGGAATTAATAAGGGTGTGATTTTATCGGTAACCAGTTTGATGCAGTTTTAATTGTCAAATAATTTGATTTGTTCTCAGAATGGTAGATCTGTCATCAACTTGTTAACACCAAACTATTCCAAAATGATTATCTATTCTATATCTATTATTATTTATTATTATCTATAATCTTATGTACAATCACCAAAAAACGTAAGTAGTCATAAAATAAGTAGATTTGTTTTCAGAATGATAGATTTGTCACCAAGTACATTAACACCAAACTATTCCAAAACGATTATCTATAAATTTATATACTATCACCCGAAAACGTAACCAGTCTTCAAATAAGTAGATTCATTCAAATAATGATAGATCTATCATCAATTTGTTATATAAATACACTAGAGGGATAGCCCCTGTGTGCAACAAATGATTTTAGTTTCGAGTGCGGCTTGAGATGGTTCTTGTGAAACACACTGGTAATGTAACAATCTAAAAATATTCTTGGGAAACTAACTGGTCCTCCTGGGCACCTTATGCCATGTACACGTGTTCAAATAGACAACAGTAATTGTGACAAAACTGGTCCTCCTTGGGAGACCTTATGCCATGTACACATGTATTTAAGAATATGTAATTAAGTCAAAAAATAGCAAAAACTGTGATAAGGTTCTGAAATATTTTATTTGGTGACAATCTATTATCTTGAGAAAATAGTTATTAATCCGAACAGAAAAAAGATTAATTGGACATAAGTTACGTAGATTATTCATTTATTTTGGATGAAAATGTTATAAATTTGGATTCATACATTTGGAGACACTTAATAATCTTAATCTGAAATAAAAAATAATTTCTGGGATTGAATTTCATAGAGAATTTTGTTTTTCGTTTGATGACAAATATTTATTATGGTGACAAAAAAAATATTCCCAATTAATAATGCTCTTAAACAGTCAATCTTAAATTCTAAATGTATTGAAAATATAGTTATTATAAGTTCCATTTGATTTTTTGTGACACACATCTCATAATTTTGGGTTAAACTTAATTATAACATGCATACCTAACACGATGCTATAGCCTTGGCCAGCTCCATATTGAGGCGGTAATTTTTGTTGGTTCATGAAATTCGTCAATAAACTTTTCACTAATACCGGAGCATGTATGACATGTTTACCCCTCATTATCAAACGATAAACACTGCTTTGGTCAGACCTTTGGCCAGAATGAAATTGTATTGATAGAAACACTAACAAACAAGTGACTGCTTCTAAATGAATAAGGTAGGTGGAGTCAGTTACAGGGACATCAACTATAATCCCAACAAGGGCGCCAACTAATGATTCAAAGGTGTTTCCATTACCTCTGAACTCGATATGTTCTACTAACTGTTCTTCTGTCGTAGTTTCTGTTAGAAATTTCAGTACACATCGTATTGTGAATAGGGTATTGAATAATTGCCAACTAAAAAGACTACTGAAAACAAGAAATTCATTAGAAATATAGGTGCATACATTTTACATAACGAGCATTTGAATAAATATTCTTACAATATCCATTTCAACCAAATATAGATTTGATTAATACTTTGGCTGCGGGAATAGGGAACATGACTAAAATTTTAAATATAAAAATAATGCTAAAAACCAGAGCGTAACGTTGTAATAAATCGTGTACTTCACCAAAAAACAAGATTTCTAATTCCGCGTGACCCTTACGAATGATCTAAAGAGCGATAAAATTGAAGCTGTGGCGTCGGCCTACAATATTCGGTAGCCGTTGCGCCGGAAAGCGGACGAATGAACTATGAAATCAAGCAGTCAAGTGCTGGGATTTCCCATATCTGACGGAATTGGTCTCCTCGTCGTTTGTAAGTTGTAGGCTGTGGCGTCATGACTTTGAACCTGTTTGAACGGTTCGTTGGCGCGCGTGGCATTAACAATTTATATCAAATTTATTATTGTGAATGAAGGCGTCATATTTTGCATATCTTATTTTTCAGTATGGTGGAACATTTTTATGCAATAAAAAAAAATGGGTACCTATTTTCCCTATTAATAAGCATACTACTAGTACTAGTGCGGAAGTTGAAACATTACTATTAATAAATAAGTTTTTGTTCACCAAATTTCAATTATGACAGTTATTACCCAGATTGAGCATTATCAGCTAAATTTTTTGTTAAGCGCGCATTTTCGGCGTCCGCACAGACATACAAGTTGTTAGCGTCATGCGGAAAGCGCATTTTTTTTAAATATAAAATAAATAACAAAATACAATATATTTAGAGACATTAAGTAGTTTTAATAATATAGTAAATTTAACGATAGAAAATCTATTTCGATATTTGACATTCTATTTTTAGTAACCTATTTTTTTGCAAAATTATGTCGGCAATGAATAGACTAATAGATTTCTGTGTTAGTGTATTTGGTTGTAATGTACCTAGATGGTAGTAAACAAGTTTATACTGAAAGTTATGCAACACAGCGTTACGGAAAAAGAAATATAATAAAGCACAACACCAATATTTTAAGACACACTATTTGAATAATCAAAAGTCAACACAGAAAAACAGAACCAACACAGGCAACAAGCAATAAGTCTTAAAAATATAGGTTATGCGTTATGCTATGTGTATGAGACAGAGATATATCTCTGGTATGGTATGAAAAATTCGCGATATGGCCGTTAAAAATTGGTGGAGCTCCTGAGAAATGATGCATTTTAGTTTATTAATTTTTATGGGTTGGTGTTGATGTCAAATATATTACTGTCAAATCAGATTTTCTATCGTTAAATTTAGAATACATAACTATTTATTTGAATAAAACATAACCTACATACAAAAACAACTTACTAAAACTAAAAAAAAAATGCCATTGTTTGGTGAGAATAAAATATTTGCATTTCTCAATAATTATTCCTTATGATAAATTTGGAAACATGCGCCTGAACATAGACGAGGATTCTCAGGGCATGCTAGACAATGGTAAATTTTGTCTTTTCTCATTTTATTTTTTGCACATTACCTTTTTTTCCAGAACAATTTTTTTCAACATTTTTTTGGATGAAAATCAAGAAAATAAGCCAGTAATAATCCACAATAAGCGTCAACGAACACTATCTATACATAGGTTATGTAATACACAATGACAGTAAACAATAAAACCGCCAACGGCTACTAGATTCATCTGGTGTTATACTTACAGTTATACATGCGGGAATACAAGGTGTTTACTAAAGAATGGGCCATACTTAAGGAATAGCTCCCTTGGACGAAGCTAATGTGATTTAGGTCAACTTACCTTAGTACAATTTTGCTTGCAAAGGAGTTATAGTCCCTAGAATATATTTTTTTTACAATAATTTATTTACTTATTAGGTACCTACTAGGGTAATTTTGCAAAAATTTTGGAAAATAAGTTTTCTTATATTATAAACACGAATATATGCTTGCTTTTTGTGATAAATGAACAGGGCATTCTGAGAACCATTGCCACTACATTGATTTTTTTTAAGGATAAGGATTTTTGAAAAATTATTAGTTATTTTAAAACAGCATTCGATTTTCTTTAAAAAAGACATGTCGCTAAAATGCAAAATTTTAGAGAAAATAACCTTTAAAGTAGATACATAATACTTCTTCTTTGAAAAATAATACATGAATTATTAATTCACAAAGTTATTACAGTTAGTAATGCGGTTCTTATAACAACTTAAAATGTAAACAACATGAAACGAACAGAAAAATATGAAAACATGAGATACCAACAAAAAATAAAGCAAAATTGTACTAAGGCGAGTTGACTTAAATCATGTTATTTTCATCCAAGGAAGCTATTCCTGAAGTATGGTCCATTATTTAGTACACATAAAGTATATTAGAATATGAGATTAAATACATTTTGTTTGCAAACTTTAAAAAATGTTAAACAGGTAAGATAACCTAGGTATACTTATCTAATCTTATATCTACCTTAATTATTATGATTACGCCATTTACTATATAGGAGTAGGTATACTTATATTCTTTTAAAATAAATAAATAAAATACCTAATAACTGTAATATATCTATACTTTCATTCCTTTAACTCATATACTCTGAATATGAAAATATTTTATTAACATTTATAGGAAAACTAACTAAGTAATAAATCATAACACTACAAATTATTAACACAACTAATAATAATATACCTATCTACCGGATCTACCCCTTATTCTAACCGCAATGGTTATCCCAGAAATCAGAACTCGTGCGGTAAAGAGGGTGGCGTATTATTAATCGGCACTAATTAAATAACTTCTTATGATTTGACGAGTAAGTATAACAGTATAATATGTATCAATCTTCTTTTTAGTGCAAAAAAAATTACAAGGGATTATATCAACAAATTAACTATATATACCTAATTATTGAACGATTAAGTTAAAGTGCAGTAAAAACTTACGCATCCGTATTTGTCGCAGATAGTAGTTCAGTAGATCTTATTAAAAACAACTGGATAAGGGAACCGATATTCCCTGATGTTAAATTATTTTTTAAAAGTGTGTGACATAAAGTTTCTAATCTAGATTCCAGGGATAGTTGTTCATTCCTAAAAATTATTAAAAATATTGTTATAACGAAATTATATTGTTAGCTGTTTATACGCACGTAGTTGTTGGAGGTGTTATGTTAAAAGTTAAAAATCTGTTCCAGAAAGGATCATTTGGTACTATCGGATCTTGTGAAACAAATTTTAAACAATATTCATTTGATGATATATCCAAATTTCTGCTAACTGCTGTACCCATCACTTAAAAGGAAAACAATGTATAAAGGTATTCCACCTGTTATTCTGGCACACACCTTATTATTGTTGAAAAATATAGCGTTTTGGTTCCTAAATTAAAAAAACATTCTTTACTCCTCTTTGAAAATAACCCACATAACCTGTACACGTCAGAACGCCAACATCACAATAAGGGCTTTCTTTTTATGGGCTGGTACAGCGCAGAGCTACTCCTGAACACTTGACTCTGGAAATTATTATGTTCGTTTTAGTTGGCGTTACAAGCCTTAGTGGTGCAAAATTTTCCTTCCCCTGCTCTCTCGAGTCCAAGATGAATAAGTGGAGCAACAAGCACTTATGCATAGAGAACCTATTAAATCTACGTTTTCTATATGACTTATGTCAAATTTGTGGTTATGTACGTTTAAAGTGGGGTTGTTTTTTTTTATTAAATAATATATAATAATTTGAACTCTATAGCTCTATACAACTCCCTTTTATTTCATGCTCGAGTAACCTCCAAAAACACGGCGACAACACCGCCAACTTTGAGTAGAGCAAGCAGTTCTTCAAATAATGTTTCTGAGATCAGCACAATTGTTACAGCAAGCAGTTGTTCAAGTAATGTTTCTGAGAGCACTGAGACCAGCGCAATTGTTACAGCAAGCAGTTGTTCAAATAATGTTTCTGAGACCAATACAGTTGTAATGTGTACAGTTTACTTGACAGAAAACCGTTATAATCTGTGCCTCAAGCACAAAGCACCCTAAACAACCGTTCGTTTTAGAAGCAGCTCAGAGGTGTACGCGCAATGGTCGCTCCAGTGCACGTGACACTCAAAAAGAAAACAGTGAATTAGAGCTTAGAGCACAGAGAATGTGTGTATCTTATCTATGAATGTGTGCGACTTGTGTGCGATAAAGTCACTTGCACCCAAGATCCCTACAGTTAGTAGGTTGCCTACAAACTGATCTCCTCGCACCGCCATCAAACTGACACCTGACGTCATCGGTGTTTTAAATCGAAAAATTTTAAATTGTCAGATAGATAATTTTCAGTTTTGCTTTGTATTTTTGGGTTTCAACGTGTTATTATATTCGTTTTATTATAGTTATTGGCTTGTTCTCGTGTTTGGCGTTTTATTGTTGTTCTTGTGTTTTATGGTTATACTTTTATTATTTTGTTATTGCTTCCATAGATATCCAAATTCTGTATAGATATTTCACAAAAGGATTGTAGGACTGAATAAGTGTAATGAGGTGCACGGGGTAATTAGAAAATGAAGTCTAACTGGGAGGTCATGCTTACATTTATTCCCCAAAAATGAAGTATGAATTTAATTACTGCCAGAAATATGAATTTAGTTGTATTTTCTCCCAAAAATGACATATGGACTTGAATATGACACTATGACTTTGGAAATCCCGCCCAAATTTTTACTCCAAATATGGAGGACGTTGCGGTACTGTAGTATATTAAGTGACTCTAAAAATAACAACTCAAAGGTTTTCAGCAATGAAGCCGCATGCAAACCAATGCAATAAACAGCACAAAACGCTTGCCATAAACATTACGTGCAGCACGGATAATGTGTAAACTGCTGCAACATTTTCTATTTGCTAGTGTTCGTCAACATTTCCGCATGCACGCTGTTTTAGAAAAAAAATGCCAGTGCAGCACAGTACACGTGATAGGAGTGAATACTTCTTTACCGATTCGTTGAGAGAGTGAGAGAGAGAGGTATTGTACATATTGGCTTTATGGTAACTGAAATGTGACACATATGTTCGTGATTTTAAATGGTGTAGATTTCTCGAGAATATAGCATCAATGTTCTGGTCGTCATTCATATCTAAACCGAATTTCTCACGATAAAGTGAAGTAATGGCAAGGACGCATCCTCTGCAAAAGGATCGTCATCCATTTGGATCAGATTCGAAAGCCCGATCCAGATATATCCAGCAGGATATGCATAAGTAATATTGTATTCTGGTTAATTCCGATTCTGTCACGATCGTTTATAAATTATATCAAAATGGCTTTCCGCTTTAGAACACTTGTGGGGGATCGTTGCCTAAGTCAAAGCTGCATCCACTATCTCTGTTTCTCATTATATCAAAATTGCTTTCCGCTTTAGAACACTTGTAGGGGATCGTTGCCCAGTCAAAGCTGTATTCCAGATCTTTGTTTCTCTCTCTCTCCCTCATTACGCTTTATCTCACTTGCGAGACGAAAATGTTATAAAATGTGTCATGACGCGACCTTGAAAAATCACTCATGCAGCTAAAGAAGTATTCACTTCAAAATTGAACGAAAAACTGCAAATTGCATGCACCGCATTCATTGTTCTATGTGATGCATTAAAATCAAACATAACGAATGTTAGTGGATCACAACAATTTTTAAAAATAGATCACATTATAGAGCCTCCAATATACTTTACATCTATAATTTATCTATAGAAGATACCTACAGGTCAAATACAAAAATTCTATCCGAATAGCTTCAGTGCATTTTGAAACTTTGAAAATTTAATTGGCCCCAAAGTTTCGAAAAGAAATACAGGCAAAATATGCCTGTTAATGAGAAATGGTTAATGAATGCACCAAATAACCTCTCGATAATTGGCACGCCAACAACTGAGGGAATACAAAAGACATCATAACCAAAGGACACAAACAAGCAGAATTCTTTAGATGTACCGACACTGCTAGGGAAAACACCATGCGCAGCCAAAACAGATGGCGCGCGGCGAGTTGAGTGTGCCAACATCCAAATAGATGTTTTGCGTTGTGTTTGTTGCATTGGTTTGTACATAGCTTAAGGTTAATGTCTCGAGCACCTGTTTTAAACTATCCCGTAGATTTTCTGCACAGGAAGAAGTATGTTAATGTTTTAACACCTGAAAGACAGATTAAATCAAAATATTCAGAAATGTAACAAAAAATTGTGTGCTGACAAATTTAAAAAATGTTAGAAGGGAATAACCATCGCCATTCTATTATGATTTTAATTAAGTTATACACATTTTATTATATTAATATTGTTGTGGAAAGGATAAGAATTGCAAACAAAGTTAAAGAATATTTTTTTTATTGACATCAAATATAAATTATAGCAATACTCTATTAATTAATGAATTAAGTATAAAAACAAACACGTTCACCACCCGAAATTAAGTGGAAAGGTGTCATAATAAAATAGCTTTTTAACTAAATAATTATTTGTTTTCTTATAAATATATTTATAAACAAACAATACGAAGATATTACATAACAAGTATATAAAATATATGTACAAAAATTTATCAGTTTCTACATAGGAGATGTCATACCTGTTGGCAGTAAACGTGTATATAATATGATAATATGGAAAATAATATTATATTCTAACATTAACAAATTATTTAATGAACATTTTCTTTTTTATACCCATTTTAAAAATTTCCTACCCCGAAGAAATAAAACAATCCTGATTATACAGTATTACACATTTTTATGTAATACACATTTTATATACCTAGACATTTTTAAGTATTGATATTTTTTTAAATTAATTTTGATACACGATTTTACTGCATGATTTTTTTTTGAAATCAATCTATTCAACTTTAAATAGACAAAATAAATAAATTAAGCCTGCATAGTTGTATCTACACAAAAGATAAATAACAATAAGAAATGCACCTAACACACTCTTATGATTTTCAATTATAATTCAGTTTCCTTTAATGAGAACCATGTGTTTGTTTAGTGTACACAATTAATGCATGTGATATAAAGTTTTATCTATTGCATTATTAATTTCATATCTCGGCTACCTAACTACTTTTTTTTCAGTTAATCACAAAAAATATAAATAACTAATGAGTATAATATTTACACTATTTCTATATGCTTTCTTTAACTTCAATACAATAATAAGTATAGTATACAAATGTTGATCCAAAACATCTTTTCAGATTTCAGTCCCTTCGAATCACCAAAAATATAAAATGTTTTAACACTAAAAATATAACTAAAAATTATTAGATTTTTAAATTTTATTCTTTATCAGACAATCAGATAAGCCATAGAATCACAAAAAAAAAAGCAGAAAGAAAAACATTTACAGACATGTCACACAACACAGTGTTATTTAAATATGAAGATGATGTTTTAAGTTGGTTAAGTGACTAAAGTAATGATCGAAATGCTTTACATTATTCTGACTTGTACACGTCACCAACCAAGCTGATTTTCAAGTTGGCATTATCTAAATATAACACGCCATACCGAGTCTTTCATTTATTCAATAAAGAACAAAATTTAACACATTGATTTCTCCATGTATAAGGTTATAATTTTAAGGCCTAGCAACAATAATGGCTCTATTGCAACTTACTATGCAACAAAACGAAATAACCTAGACCTTGTGTAAAAGAAATAAATACCCGTATTAAAAATAATTCATGAACAATATTTTACAGAGTAATTTACAAAATGTACCCATGTAAAACCATATTGCAAAGAGCCATTACCAGATAATGATTTTAATCAATCATACCAACTCTTTATCTATGCAAATAACAACCTATTGCTATTACTTTAACTAATCTGGTCATTTCGTAAGTAACATATCGACGTTTTCTTTTTTAACTAGGAAGTTGAGCTCTTGTTGATATACTTAGATTCGGCCAACCTGTGCAGGGATGTATCGCCATCACCCATTTGCGCCACCTGCAAAGCACCAAACACCTTATAACTGACCTCCGAGGCCCAAACAACTACATGTCATATTATAAGCTGATGAATGTTAGATTTATTATGATTAGTTATATGAATTTAATTTTATAAACTAAACCAAATCATGCATTTGTTTAGCAACCCATTATTCTCATTCATCACGACTAGTATTTTCTTCTCCCTTAATTAATTGGTACATAAGTAATAAATACATTGTTATTTGTTACTAAAAACGAAATTTATAACATAAACCTATCAACAAATTATACAGCATACATATTCGGCAGATTCAAATCTTGGGTGAATGATTCTGTGGGATAATAGGGAACAGACATGACAAAATAATGTACTGGAAAGAAATTGATTTATTCTACCACATTGCCGCTACAGTCGTATGCTATACGTTTTCTTTATGACAGACTTGCGTAAACTTATTCTGTCTCTCTCATGTGGTCACAATTAGACAGAAATGTTTTAATGACATCGATGGACTATCAATAAATAAAATAGTGTAAGATCCGGTATTAGATATATATATATAACCATATCTGTTACAAGCCTATGACAAAGATTATGTTAGATAATATATACATTGATAAATCGCACATAGGTTGCCTAGCTAAATTGCGTGTTGATGGAGTGCCAAATGTAGTGAAATAATATAATTTCTAATTGATTTTTTTTGGACAAATTTCCCCGATATGTTATTCATAAAAATTGAGCATTAGCTGAGGGAATATGATAGAGAAATATGGGTTGCCTACTTTCCCCTCAGGACAACTATGAAGTTGCCAGGTATAAACAGGTGAGCAGGCGTTATTAATATACCCTCATCAGTTATTTAATCCATTTTTTTAAGAAACGAAAGTTTATTTTATTCCATACCCAACAGTATTAGGTTGCCTTAACAAGAGTTTTGTCACATCCATGGTTGCCTAGATATTCTTTATTTTTCCAATTCCTTCTGGTCATATTCTCTCAGCTAATACTCCATTTTTATGAATAACAAATCGGGGAAATTTATCCAAAAAAGTTAATTATAAATCATATTATTTCACCACCTTCGGCATGCCATCAACACAATCGGCACGCGAGTTAGCTAGGCAACCCAATCTTTGTCATAGTCAAATAACAGATGAGGGTATATATGTTTCTAATACCGGATCTTGCACTAAAAGAACAGGCCCATGTTTTGCTCCGATCGGGGGAACGCACGAGTAGATTGTGGATTGGAGGGACGCCACTAACCTAGTAGAAACAGGATGGTAGGAAGGGATGAAAACATCCAATTATGGAAGCTTTTGGTATTCCTCAACCCATAAGCTCACCATGGCATCACTGCCAATATATTGCTTTCTTTCCAGTACATTATTTTGCTATATCGTCCTCTCTGTAGCATGTATTCATTGACCCGTGGTTAGCACTTGCCAGAATGGTATAAAACAGTATATAATTTGGTATAAAAAATAGCCTAATGCTTTAGCCTTTAAAATTGTCAATATGTTAGAACTAATATG
Organism: Tetropium fuscum; assembly: GCA_964058915.1. NCBI lineage: Eukaryota > Metazoa > Arthropoda > Insecta > Coleoptera > Cerambycidae > Tetropium > Tetropium fuscum. Next base: position 206,004 of record CAXKVY010018575.1, on the reverse strand, counting down.
AAATTATAAAAGACAATGGATTTTCTCCATTTTACCAGGAATCTGTGGTTATATTAATCTTATAACAAGTTTCGAATTCCTATCAAATACAAAAACAGATTCTGGTCTGTGAACTAGTACTCCAGGCGGTATGTCAAAGGCCAGGGGACTGTGTTCCCACACTAGGCACGTTTGCAAATTCGTTGGTACCGAAGCGGTTAAAAATGAGTTATAAATGAATAATCAGCAATGCATTTGTAATTTGCATGAGAATGAGACCTTCTCATTCTCAAACACGCAGATAAATTTCGATTTACAACGATTTTACTCTAAAAACACAAAAAAATGAAAACACCTCAAAACCATATTGTAAATTGTTTAAAAAGTTGCCCTTCAGCAATAGGTACATTAACTTTACAGGCATATTACAATATGGAACATGACTAAAATTTAAAATATAAAAATAATCATAGAACACTTTGTAATAAAACGTGTACTTCAAAAGAAAACAAGATTTCTAATTCCGCGCGATCAGTATGAAGGATCTAAACAACGATACAATTGGAGCGGCCCGAAAGTAGATGTGACGTCACAAGCTGCAATATTCGGTCGGCGTTGCGCCGGAAAGCGGCCGAATGAAGTAGGAAATCAAGCGGTCGAGTGCTGGTAGCCGACCGAATCGGTCTCCTCGTCGTTTGTAAATTGTAGCCTGTGGCGTCACGACTTTGAACCTGTTTGAAATTTACTATTGGGAATTAAGGCGTCATATTTTGCATATCTTATTTTTCGGTATGGTAGAACATTCTTATGCAATAAAAAAAGGGACGTTCCCTATTGATTAGTTGACATTAATTTTGCGAAATTTTTAAATATTTTTAAGTTGAGGGAACTGACCTGGCCTGAAAATTGCTGAATCGTGCTGTGTTGATGTTTGGGGTTATGTTTATATAATATTGTAACTGATAGCTGATTGGCATGACTTTAATAGATACAGTATACAGTCGACAACTACTCAGGACTAAAAGACTCATTGAACACCCTATAGGCGCAAAGGCGAGCCTATGAGACTCTACCTGATACCATAGAATCAGGACAAAACGTAAATACATCATATGGTAGCATTAAGAACACTGTGCCGAGCCGAACACTATGGCCGCATAGGGAAAAAAGAGACCACATCGAGTAGGAACAGATTTTCTTCTTCTATGAAGGATTATGCATATATAATAAATCATAATATGAACATATAGATTTGTATAGAAATCGGAACTGAATATGTGGCCCATTATTAGAGAAGAAGGTTTTGGTTAATTATAAACATAAAAAAAAACAAAAAATAATTATGATATTTGTTTCGCAGATAGGGTTGCTTTAACGAAAGTTGAGAATAAAGTTCATGTTTGCCTTTGAGACAAACGTGGCCAATGGGAATTAATATTCGTGGTCATCCATTTTGACATTTTATAATAAATACAACTATGCTGTTTATATCATGCCACAGAAAACAATAATTTACTCGGACGATATAAATTTAATTCATTAAATTTCAGAAAAAAAGACTGACCATTCTCAAAATTAATATATGATTTTTGTACGCAAGCACAGCCAAGGAACACGCTTGCATGCTACTGAGATTTGACGAAGTACGGTCATTAATGGGAGCAGTTCAAAGAAAGAAAATACTATAAATTGTGGTAGCCATCAAAATAATTCTGCAACTGAAGTTATGAATAGTCCAAGCATCTAACAGTAGGCGAGCAATTCTATGACCACAGGAATGGAGGTAAAGGATAGGGAGAGCTTCAAAAATGTACAACTGTATAAATATAGACTGTACAAATAGAGAAATATCTCAGGAAAATATTGAGGTAATAGGAAAGAATATACACAAAGATAAAACATAATAGAATTTTTTAGCCTACAACATCTCAAGAAACTGCCGTAAATAACAAAAATACTCCACCGATACTATTGTTTCTTGACACAATACAAGAGATCAGGGAATAAAACCCAGATTAGCCAGGGCACAATATTATAGTTCTGCACTACCATTTCAATTTGTTGAAAATAGTTATTTCATCGATTTCATAAAATGTATAAAACCTTCATACACACCACCTGGTCGTAAGCAAATAGCTACTACCATTTTATATAGGACTATACAGTATATACTACAGTATATACACTATAATAGTCTGTATAAAATGTATACAAAGTTCACTGACTGCCTAAAGGAACAATGAGCCGTTTCACTAGATTCTTAAACCCAAAACAAATATGTTTATTGATAACTGATAGATATTCACCTCGTACAACCTTGTTTCAAATATAAATCTCACAGTGGTAATAAAAAAATGAATATTTATTATAGCAATTTGAACACTCATTTCACCTTGAAACTGAGTGACGACACACAGCAGAATTCACTTGGTACCAGAGATATGCAGTATATCTCTGTGGTCAGAACGCCTAAATAGACCATGCCCACAGCTGCAGTTGTTTACGCTTAGTTTCGTGGTTATGTTTTGTGCGTTCCTGTACGAATTGTTTTGCTTTGTTTCTGTACATGATTGTAAGAAAATGGAGCCAGGATTTTCTAAACGAAGTGGAGAAGATCTGCCGAAAGTTGATTTTAGCATGGCGGACGAGTGTTACATGGCAAATTTAGATTATTTATCAGCAGATGTCAAGTGGCAACAAACATAACTTCAACGTCCCCTGTCAAAAAGCAGGGAACCAACTTTGGAATTATAATACTAATCACTGTTGTGTCAGGTTCAAGGTGGTAGGCTCTGTGACGTTTATATATGTCATGCAACTTGTTGTGGAGCGTGTTTTCTATTAAAATTTTTGACCCGGATTTCAACCAAAAGGTATATTAAAATGCATTTTTGAGCAAATTCCATATATAATGTGTATTTGCTTTGGTATTACACATGACTAATGTGTCGATTGTCAATGTGTCATGTCATTATCTATGCAGGGTGACGTTTGAGTCACGAGCCGTATGCTAGTGGCGCCAGTCGCCGAGTGAATAATGGCCATCAATTGCGAGTTGTATACCATATTTTCTCCACGACCATTATAGGCGAGGCCGGGGTACACTGTAACACGGGGTAAGTTGAAACAACCTCTGTAGCAATAAAATCGACCCTGGAAAATGTTCATGTTTACATGTGCAAACAAATTGGCGAGAGCCTCTGTCGAGGTAGTATTGTCAAAGTGAACGCAAAGTGAAACAGTCATGGATAAAGTAAGTTAATTTACTGCCACAATAAAACAAAATATTAATGACCGATTAAACAAAAACCATTTTAAAATTATATATTATACCAAATTATTTTACTGTCCTTAGTATGCATATGATTATTCGATGAGACTAAATTATATGTTCTTATTATATGGAACAATAGGGTCTATTTTATTTTTAATTTCTATTTAATTAGGTATGCCTAACCTAATATTCTCAAATAATATGTCCTGAAAATATTAATTGTTTTGGCACACTAATAGAAGAGCAAATAGAAATTTAAAACCGGTATGCAAACATATGATGCATAAAGAAATATTGTCCTTTTGAATAAGAAAAACATGATTCATGGTAGTTTAAAACTAGTCGTGGTTTTTTTAACGTTTACATAATTATCAGAATGAGCAACATAACTGAAAACAAAAATCTAACACCGATAAGCTAACACAAAACATGGCAGAATTTATGTAAAATAGATGAAATGCCAACAACATTTTTACTATTTAACAGCGCTTTCAAGTCCCACAAAATATTTACTATCCAAATAGCGAAATGTATAGATAAATGTAATACACTTGTGAGCAAAAATACTGCATATTTCAAAAGTGGCTGAAGGTCAATCAACATTCTGAAGTACTCCGATTTCAATGATCTTTTTTTTGGAATGCTGCTGGATTCCTTGGCAGAAGGCTGCGTATAAGTACTTGTGGTGCTTTTTTTGTTGACATAATATATTATATTAATTGGTGTTATTTTCTACTGTATCAAACATTTTGTTTATTAAATTATCATTTGATCACATTTTTGAACGAGACATGAGACTTTTTGTTTGAACAATTTATTATACTGATGAATCTCTAGCGTATTTGGAAACAAAAGCCGTGCTAGGTGCTTATGCTTGACAACGCATTACTTCACACCGCTAGGGTTGATTAAAATCATCTTCAAGATGTCGGTATTTAAACAATGAATTGGCCACCAAGAAGTCGTGACCTTAATCCCATTGAGCACTTATGGTATTTTAAGAGTAGAAGAAACCGAACTTTTAGTTATTACCCTAAAAATTAGAATGTACTTGTCACAAGATGGGCTCAAATTTTACAGGAATTACTGAGAATTAAATGCCAAACGCCAACAAAAAAGCACTACAGAGGTACACTAGTCGCATGTTAAGATTCTTGAGGAATTAAAAATATAAAAAAAATATTGGGGAAGTAGTTCAGACGATATTAACCCCTTCGATGCGGCATTTACAAGCCAAAATTGTCGAGCCTCTGCGGCTATATATACATTTTCAACACAGCGCGCGTGTGACGTTTTCACATTGCACAGTTTTTGCCGTTCATGCTCAATATTTTCATTTCATATTTGTGATTGTCATTCAAGTTACAATTAATTGTGAACAAATTATTGCTTTGTTGTTGTTTCATCGTCGCGGAAAGCGAGTAAAACGAAATCATCTGCTTTGGGTGCATCCTATCAATTAAAGGAGAGAGGAAGTAGGATTATTTTACTCTTTGAAGACTAGGGGAATGACGAAAATAAATTTTTCGAATATTTCCGAATGGCTGTTACCTCATTTGAAGAATTACATGGCAAACTTAAGGATGTGTTAAAAAGTCAAAACACACAATTTTGAAATTCCATACAACCTCTTCAAATGCTATCACACTTATCTTTGTTTTCCATCGAATCAAAAGCTTGTTTCGGTTCTAAGCAAACCTAACGCCAGGTGTGAAAATCGGATCTTTATAAATATCAAGTGTTTTGTCCCATAGCACAGGTCTACTTTGGACTAAGGTCTTCAGCATCAATTTTCACTCAATTCACAAGACAATTTAATTAATAATCCACCAAAACAATGTAGTTGCGGTACGACTCAAAACCGTCAAATGTGAAAGGATATTTACTAACAAATGCTACTGAGACGTATGGCAGCTGTGTAGTCCAGTGGCAACGTACGGCTCTCTGCACCCCATTGCCGTTACCATGTAATGTGAAAGGTCTCACGATCTTCTTCACTCGGCTAAGAAAGTGCCGATGATATTTAAAAAGTTTCTATTTTAAAAGGTTAAGTTAACGTCACAACTATCAGCTTGAAAAAGTGACTTTATTTTTGTATTCCATTTTGTAATATTTGTATCATTTGTGTTGTATGTGTGTTTTCATATTTCTGGTTATAACTTGTTAAATAAACAGAAATATGAATACACACATTATACAACACAAATGATAAAATTATTACAAAAGGAAATACAAAAATAAAGTCACTCTTTCAAGCTGATATTGTTGCATGCATCGCTTTGCCACTTGCTTCAGCGATTCTCATTTAGACCATAAAAACACGTCCATATGCTTGCCTCCGTTCATGCCTGAATCTAAAATGTATAAATATGGCATCCGCATGGCACGGGATTTTGGAACAAGTGTATACGCTTATAGCAGCGAAAGGGTTAAAGATTGAACTTAAAGGATACTTTTCAAAATTGCAATAATTTTGCTCGCAAGTGTATGTAGTGAAAGCTGGAAACATATGCCTAGAATTATTTTTGGGAAAATAATTTGATATAGGAAGATAAAAGTTTATTCAAAATCCAAAACTGAACATAAAAGATAAAAGTAATAGTCAAAAGTAATAAAATAACAACAATATTACCCTGCTATTGCATACTCAAAACGCTTAACAAAATGAGGGAAGGAACACATGCTAACTACAACAAACATACAAGGAGAGGACGTTGATACATGCAAGCAACACTTTGACAGTTAGATTTCAAGTTACCTACACATGTAAATGTGATTATCTATAAGCAAATAGAGTGTGTTAAGGCAATAACAACATTAGTCATCTAATAAAGGTGTTTAAAATATACTATAAAACGTAAAAAAAAACTGATCAAAGAAATAAACTATGTAAATTTGTAACTATTAAAATATATACTACATTAACTATAACATAAAGAAAAAGTGTAAAATTATCTACATACAAGATACGATCTATATATTTACAGAATATTTATCACAAGTGCCAACGCAAGCATTTTAACACTGACACTTAATAAACGGAAGGTATATTAAAAGATAATTGTTTAGAATACGATAAGAAACAGAAAAATTGTTCTATAAACTATTATGGCTATATTAACTACATTCAAAAACTAAAAGAACAAACAATTCAATTGTTTCGATTTGTGGCTTAACGTTCTGACATACAGATAGCCGTCAATAAAATTACGACTCAATTAATATATAATTTTAAAACGCTAAAATATATATTTATATCTATAAATATATATTATTTATATATCTTAGAATATCATTTAAGCTAGTCTAAATTCAGTTTAATTTGAATTCTATATCTACATGTGAACACGTTCTATGTACCATACATCAAATTATACACATTGTCAGCAAAATATGCAGCTAATGGTAAATATATTCCTAGATTAAAAATTAAAGGCTGGATTTACTAAGGTCTGTTAAAACTAAAACTAACTCTGCTTCCACCCATACTATGACTGTTTTCATTGTGTACTCCTTAATTTGGGACACTGATGTGATTGTGACTTAATTTTTCTTGAAACACGCTTGTTTCAAGAAAAATTAAAATTATTTAGCAAATTGCTAAATTTACTGAATGTTAAATTAAACTTTATAAAACTGGAAACTGTATAATGGCTACTGTTTCGGAACTAATTTGAAGAAATTTAAATGTTATTAGTAAATTTAACTATGTAAAGGTAGCATATAATAGCAAGTATATAACATGAGTAGTAAATAAATAAAATATTACACACAAATGGAAAAGCTGTGCACGAGCCGCAAGTGTTGAAATTCATCAATACAGTAGTGACCAGATTACAATCGCCTGTAAATATTTTTATTCGCCGTAATAATTACATTTTCTTAATCGATCTTATAAAATTTGTTAAAATAACCCCATTAAACGTTTTTCTTGATTCTCCACCATTTGCTTTGATATACAAGGAGAGCTTTGTTTTTACATGCCTCTATAGTTGACAATTTTTTTTTAAAATTAGATATGGTAAATAAATTGTAAAATAAGTTTCTAATTTTGGTAGTAATTTATTTAAAAAAGCATCATCACGCCATACCTCAATTTTTAAATTATTTTTTGAGTAAATAAAAAGAATAACTTTTTATAATTTTGTTACAAAATGAAGTATTTGGCATTATATGTAATACTTGTGACTATATTCAGTTCCGGAAATAAATGAGAGTGACTCAGACAGCGTTTCAATGGCCAAGACGAAGACAGCAGGTTTTGTAAAATCTTATTTATACCTTTGTTCCAATCATAATGATAAAATGCATAATATTTAAATGAAATACATTTATTTAACATTTAAATTATTAACTGTGATATTTTAAGTAAAAGATTTTATAGTAAAATTATTAAGAAATTGAATTGACACACATTTATTGGTAGAATATGATTGTTTATAGAGGGTGTTTCTTAAAACTTTAAATTAACAAATATTTATTACTCATAAACAATAGTAGTAAAAAAATCGTAGGAACCCAACACAGAAACATAACTTTTTATACTAAAACTAAAGAATGTTAGGGGTTGCGTCATCACTAACAGAATTAATCACAGACAGTGCAATCGGCTACTGTCAGTGCATTCGCACTGTGTTTATGAAACTGTAATAACGCGTACGTCATAATAACTTGAACCACGTCATTACCAATGATGACGCAACATTCATTAGTTTACCTATAGCAGCGCGTCTCTCAAACCCGAAGTTGTATGTACAAATAGGAATGTACTTAAAGAGGAAATAGCAAAAGTGGAAAAGGAAAACTTATTTGAAAAAATAGGTAGGCATGAATGTATGTCAAATTTCTTTAAAAAATCATAGGAAAATAGAATCAAATATGGAGACTGAATTTTGAGTACAAATGCAAAATACATGCCTTTTGCGAAATACATACCTACGTAAATGTAGGTAAAAATTAGTGCACAAACAGATGGCAGAATAAAACTGAAGACTACCACACATTTAAAAACAAAAGTTTTACCAAAACTAAATAAACGAATAAACCGAAAAACTTTATAAAGTATAAACCATAAAATAAATACAAATATTACAAGTGGAACAAAGTATTGTAATACAGAACTATGGTGTATCCAGAAAGGGTTAATAAACACAGAACGTATCTGCAAATAGTACGTCCAACATTAAAGCAGTTACTTTCAGAAAGCGGGGCAAGAAAGTTGCTGAGATACGTAAGAAGCCGGGAATATATAGCAACTGGTTTGGTTGTTTTAACTACGTATGATTTGATATGTTTTGTATCCTTGGAAGTTGAAGACTAAAAATTGTAAAGTGGTATAATAGTAAGGTCTGCCACAGGAGAGTTGAACACCGACGTATAAGGGGGAAGGGTGATAAAATATGCAACAGAAGCTTCTGTGGAGCTCCGAGTATAATGGAAATTTCGCTTCTTTGTGTAAGTAACTATAGTACAAACAAAGGATAGGAATATTTGTAATTTTATTAACCGTTTCGATACGGTGGCCGTGTTTTCAAGGTCGATGCTACTTGTGCCAAGTGGATAGTTGCCGTGTGTTAACATAAGTGTATTTCACATAGTGCAGTCGTTGGTCGATCACATCCAAGTTATTCATCTTATATTTTAAGGTTTTGGGAAGTTCAAAAATGTCAAATAACCCGCCCGTTTCTGTGTCTTAATCTATGCTAGTTTAAGGGAGTGGTGGGCGTAATCTTGTTGATTATTTCAGAACAAGGTAAATTGTTATTTCTGCACCGATTTCCTTACTATAACCGCAGAATTACAGTAGTATTGGAAGTGGTAGGGTATTTACTAATGTAATTGGAGGGTGAGGTGTTGCGGCAGGAATGGTTGACTTGTGTTTATGTAGTGACATTACACATAATGAAAAGGTTAATAGAAAATGTGGCAACATCGCAAATCAATACAAGAAGCGGGTGAATGGAATATTTTTGTCAAAAAAAAAATGTGGAATTGATTGGTGAAAAAACTGATCTAGTAATTTTGAAATATACTACTGGTCAGCCAAGGAAACCTAACTGTCACTATCACAAATGTTTTTACTCTATAAAATTGATATATTTTACTTAAGTTCACAATTCATATGCAACAACATCCATACACCATATTAATAAAAACAAAAAAAATTAACAAAACACGGTAAAATATCCAAAAAATGCTTAAACGACACTGACAAAATCTAAAATGTCAGATGAAATGCCACTAAAGACCACGATCGTGATCAGAAACAGTGATTAATTTTTTATTAAAATGTGCTTGTTCAAAAAATCGTGATATTGTCTGTCAAAATTGGCTTCAGATAAAGAATAGTTATTTATGTAACCAGTTAGGAAATGAATGATTTTGCGTAGAGTGAAAATTTGCGGGACGAGCGAAGCGACTTTCTAAATTTCTGTATTGCCCACATCAATATCTATCACAAGTTGGTCCCAATGATATATCCATAGCAACAAAGTGCTTGTATTGTTACTTTATGTAACTAAAGTGTATTCACAACCAAGTCACCAGCGTAAACAAATGCACAGTGCGTCTTATGCTGGTGACCCTTGGTTGTGAATACACTTTACTTACTAAATTAAACCAGTTTCGTCATTTGCTGCCATTACGAAATATGTCACTTTATTTGGCAAAATTAGAAAAACAGTATTTTTGCAACTGAAAATTTTAGTTATGGTGGAAAACACTGGCAATTCCGTAAAAATTAACTGATCATATTCCTCTATTGCCACATTAAACAATATAGCAAAATGAATGCCTATTAATTAAACAATGAATAGGTTCACGAATTGATAAAACATTTCCCTTTTATCTGCTCTTGGCATTTTATTGGCTGGCCTTCTTCATGCTATCATAGATTAAGGATGCTATCAAATGTTATAATAGCCATTGCAGGGCAAATCAAGTTATGACATTCCCTTGGACTGTATATAATATTTAAGGTTAGGCGGGACATTTCTGACTAGTCTGTGGAAAAACTATTATATTTTACTTTTTCAGTGAAACTATATATCTACTGTACGTTTTATAAATTTAAAATGTGTTTATTATTAGGTTAGATTTATAAGAATGATCAAACATTAAAAAATTTTATAGAATCTAGCAGAACGGGAAGACCTTAGAACGAATCTGGGTGGAGCCATGTTGGGAAATTCGAGTTAGCACTAATTTTAGCCCTCACAGGCTTTAGTAAATCCAGCTTATAGATAATTATTTCGCGACTCTTGTGTACTATGTAAATTGAGATGGCGTCGGCAGTGAAGAAAATTGTACTAATCCTTATCTTAAAAAAATTATAAAACTAAAATAATGTTATGTTTTTTGTTTGTAAAATGTAAATTCTTAAACTATAATAATGTGAACGGCATTAGTTTAAGCCACAAAGTCGTAACAAAGAAATCGTTAATCTTACTCCGGCGGGGGAGGTGGGGGCACATATGGAGGCGCATCCTTAGGTAATGGTGGGTTAGCATTGGTTTGTGGCATTGGAGGTTGTTGTTGGTACATCTCGGGAGGGTACATGTACCCGTGATGATAGTATTGGGTGTACATTGATCCCCTTTCAGGATACATGTATGTCGGCGGTGGTACACTCATGTTTGGTAAGCGAGGTGGTGGTATTTGAGTATAGTAATACATTGGACTGGGTTGTGGCGGTGGAGGTGGTGGATACATAGGAGCCGAAGGCATATGATTATGTGGCACATTGATAGGAAACCTAGATGGAGGATGAGTGATAGTGTTATTCTCATAGTTGCTTACCTTGTTATAAGAGTGTCTGCCATTTTGTTTGCTGTCCTTATGGTTGGACTTGCTAATTTTGTTTGGAGGAACATCCGAAGGGGCGTCCGAAGTGCGGTCCCTTTCACGCTTCTTGCTGCTGCTCTCTAGTGTCGTGCCGCAATTAGTAATTTTTTCTTTGGGTATTTTTATTTTGAGACGACCACTAGGCGGGGGTTGAGACAACTCACTGATACTCTCAGTCTTAATTTTATCCTTGGGAATTTTAATCTTCAACGCAATACCAAGCCCTTGGGTGGAGCTCTCGGGCAAAGGCTGAATCTTGTCTTTGTGAATTTTAATTTTGATCGGCTCAGTTATAGCCGGTTGTGTAACTTCCTGCTTATCCCTATGTTTATGCGCTTCCCGATCCTTGTCTTTATGTTTCTTTTTCTTTTCCTTCTCTTCCCTACTTTTCTCCTTATATTTATGTTTGTGTTTGTCTTTGTTTTTCTTTTTGCTCTTATGGTGATGATGCTCCTTGTCTTTAATCTCTGGCTGAGGTTGTTGCCCGACTTGTTGCGAGACAGAACTGCTCTCCGCAACCACGGAAGGTAAATGAGGTACTAATGGTGTTTCCTTCAATAAATTACTGATTATGGTAGGATTGGTTTCCAAGCCATTTACAAGAGGTATATTGACATTCTCAGCAGGCACAGGCGGTATAACATTTGGAGGTTTCATAGCATTAGCGCAAACTTCAGGAACATCATTAACCATCTCTGTCTTTACGTTAGATAAGGGAGGTGTCAATACATCAGGTATCTGATGCATTTTATTGATGCCAATTGTATTGTCACGCATAAGGTTCTCGAAACCTTCTACTTGATCAATCTTTTTCATAACAGGCCTTAGCTCAGGCTCTGAACTACTCGAACCATTCCGACTTCTCCTGCTTACGGGGGAACTTAATGGCGACAGAATTGTCGACGTAGTAGGAGTTTCGTTCAACTTCTTAATACAACCAGGGGACATTTTCATATTCTTCTTATGAGGGGGAGTCTTTTCAGGCGAGAATAAACTGGGTCTTTTGATAACAGCAGGTGTAGGTATTTCCTCTTTAATTGTGACAGATTCTAGTTTTACTTTCACATCATTGTTGATAACAGAAGTATTATACGAACTTCCATTATGATGTGAGGGTTTTGGAGCAGCCGAGACCTGACTTTGTTTGGGGACGGATTTTGATGCATCTACATTGAAAGGCGATTTGATTTTTTGCGAGGTAGAAGTCAACGACTTACTTAGGAAAGCACTATTTTTATCATGCGCACTGGCACTTAAATGTTTTTTAATATTATCAGTTTCAGGTTTGATATAAGGCTTAGATTCATCGTGCCGACGAACCGATTCATGTTTATTAGAGGGCACCTTAGAAGGATCCACCCTGGATCTAGTAATAGCTGCAATTCGTTGTCTTTCAGCAGTAAAATTTAACCGCGAGTCAAGGTAATTGTTTAAACTATTCATATTATCAGTCTGTACGTTTGGTTTAAGGAGATAGTCCCATTTTTGCACGTCTTTACTATCACTACGATTACCTTGCGAGTCTTTCACATTGGGATCTTTTCCGTGATCCCTAGATGAGTCTTTGTAGTCTTTATTTGCCAGCCCGAATGGTGAGTCTTTAGACGCTTCCCTCAGGATATCTCTAGGCTCAGCGCGACTGCTTGGTTGGTAGCCTCCCAATGACTGTGGGCGAGAATGAGGTTTTAACTTGGGATCCACTGCAGGACGATGATGGCCATGAGGAACTTTACCCTGGCCGCTCATCAAGGCTTTCTGCTGAGCCGCTAACCTCTCCCGTTCCTTTCTCTCCTTATACTCTCGTTCCTTTTGTTGTTGACTACTGCTGGAGCCTGCTTCATGGGGCCTGGAGGACCTGTGCTTGTGAGGATCATTTTCTGGACCTGAAAGTAAAAGCCTATTTCAGAAAAATAATAATAAGTCATTATTAAACTCGTATTATATTAATTATCTCTATATTTATGGAACTGGACTTTTCGCTACAACAATGTTTCTAATCATGGACCGCCCTGGCTCTTCGTCTGGAGATGTTTAAAACGCGTCGCAGTAAGAGCGTTTTGGTGGTGGTGGAAACTCAGTCCTCATCGTCGTAACTGCTATCATTACATGAAAGGTTCCAGCTCCCAGCCCTCTCCAGGAATATATGACAATGATTCAAAATAACTACCTATATCTTATTTAAAAAGTTATCAAACTTCATTTAATGCCTCTAAAATGGGTTATACTATTCTGAGAATATAACTGGATATAAATAAATTACAGTATATAATACCGTTTATATGAAATTCTATTCAATTGTTTCAAACTTTTAGGGTCAATAAAATAAATCTGTCACACACAGACTGTAAATTATAGGCATAATATAAATACATTTGACGACAAAAGGGAAATTAATACATTATCTACTGTTGATTGCATAAATAAATAGGTTTCTATAATATACATTACAGGATGTTATAGTTATTTTTTTGTATGATAGTCAATTGAAGAGCAAGGTAAGTATTAATTTTGTTCTAACTGACATAAGTTTCAGGAAACCATAATGTAAGATAGGCTTTATTTTTAGTAGGTAACTAACCTGATTTTGCCTCGTGTGATGATTTGTGCAAATGCGGCTCCTTTCCTTCCTCCCGGATAATCTTTTTTGGCTCAGTGTCCTATAAGAATATAACTGTATAAATTAATTACTGAAAGTAATAAAACACTTACAAAAGGCGAATTAGTGTGAATGTTGGGAATATGGGAAATATTATCGGCAATTGCCATGATCTTCTCTTTCAACTTCGATGGACTGGCCTCAAATATGACCAAGAATTCCTCAGTAAGCTGCCGAAGTAAGTCAGCCGTTACCGTCGGATCTACATATGAGTACCATTCCTTTTTTTCAGTTGAAAGAGGAATCTCCCAATTTGACCACTTGGAAGCCACGAGGATGCAAAAACAAGCTACTACTGTTGGTTTGTACTGGATACACATGGTTGTCAAATGTAAACTGAAATAAGTACAGACATGTACACAGGTCATTTAGCAAGTTTTTTGTTTCCTCACCTATTACTAGCCATGAAGTATGAGGTTTGAGCTAAATCCTTGCTAGCTCTTACTAAATGACAACACCTTACAACGTGAGTATGGGGATGATCTATTGCTACGTCAAATCCCAAGGTTTGCAGCAATACATTTTCATTGAACACTAAATCCTGAGATTGAGTTATATACCTGTCAAAATAAAAATGAATGTTTATGAATATTTCTCCTGCATCCCAAATTTCATGTCTTCATTAATGCGTCATGTCTGCATCAATCTTAAAAGTAACAGGCTAAAACTGGACTTTTCAGAATTTATCACATTTTTACAAAAATCATACCTTTTTAACTAATAAAGTTTACTACTAATAATTACTATTAACTATATCACAGATGAACATTATTCTGTGACTATATCAATCAAGCTCACCTGCGAATCTGTATTTTTGAATAATACATTTTTTAAACAAATGTTAAGTCAAGAAACCTATTTTAGTTTAGAAACATCTATTAATAATAGAGAGAAAATGTGAAACAAAAATGTAGATAAAGAGTAGCATGGTGTTCTCTTTGCAAGGTGGGAGCGCTAGAGAACTGGCAACGGCATGGAGTGATCTGAAGGTAGGACACTGAATAACTTTGTTCATTATAGCGCACTGTTCTCTTCAGTAAGTGACACCTTATGAGCGAGGGAATGTAAATCTCTACGCTATTATATATAAGATTCATAAAACTAATGTTACTACAAAATTGTACACACTTCTATATAAAGATGCCGTATGTATGTACTACTTCCACATCTAGCTTTGCCTCTGACATGCCCATAAGAAACAGAGAGCGTTGATGTATGACAGAGAAATACAAGAGATAATATGTAGAATCAGAAAAGAGCTCCCACTGGTATGTGGATATATCCTTGTCCGTTGGGCAATCAGATTTCAGAGGTAAAGCTAATTGTGCCGAGTATTAAGTAAATAAACCATCACAAAAATTATGTAGCATAAGTTATGTAGTTAAGGCGCTACATTCAGTGCTCCTGCCTTGTATAGAGAACAACATGAGAGTAGTGAAGTGGTTACCTTTCAGAATTCAAATCTATATTTGTATCTCTTGGGTTCCTACATATATTTGCGACTCTTATCACATATTCTAATTTTCTAGGTTGCTCCTCCACTTTTGCTGCTAGAAACAGAGCTGCTGCTGCCATCTGGTGCCATGGAAAATGGGTAAATGAATGGAATACGTAGAAGCGATGCATGTACACGATGGCTGTATTGATACATAATTGTGATCTGATCTAGAGTTAAGGCAATATCGAAGGAAGAAGACACACAAATAAAATTACTGTCATGATTTCTTGAAAAAATTCTTACGGTAAACTACAACACTATGTGAACAAGCTCTTGTACATATCAGGTTAATAGTGTGTTTACCTACATTAGTTTAGTAGGTGTAATTCTTACATTCCTGTACCTATAGAATAATGTTATGGACCTATCAAAATATTCAATCAATTGTAAAACAATTCAAACTCCGAGTGTCTGCAATCAGTTAATTTACAAAAAAATGTTTCATAGCAATTGGAATCATATAAATTTGATATTGAGAACCATTTCGCCATACAAGCTATTGAGTTTTTAAAACACATTACACAAATTTTTGTAACTGAACAATATAGAATAACTGATAATTTGATAAAAATGATTGAGTTTGATTTGGTTTTCAAATAATATTTTTAAATGTGGTCACAGTGGCTATCATTATCAGTGATTTTATGGAGTGGTTGCTATAAAAAAGTGGATGCTGACATCTTTGGTTTTTACACATTGATATTGATCAAACTGGTTTAAATGTAAAATAACTCAAACAAATATTTTATATACCTAACGCTTATTCTGCAAATATACAAAATATGGATCTAGAAAAAATGTTGCAAAAAATTTCTAGCTCAATAAATCCCAGATTTGTAAACAGAGAGGGAGAGTGAAAGATGCTATGCCATAATATGTTTTAATATGAAACAAATTCTCCTTGAATAAACTACAATGTGTTTTTTTTTCGTAACATGAAGAAATAACGGTACTATAATATTATAGGTGTATAACCAGTTTATACTTAAATGATAATATCATTAAATATCATTTAATTGATAATGAATATGGCACCAGACAATAAAATAAAGAAACAATAAAATGACCAAGGAAAATCGGAAACATATCTATTATAATAAACGATCGAAGATCTTGTTAACACATTGTGGTTTTATAAAATCAACTAACAATATGGGTGTAGCTATTGAATTTCGGATGGGCTCTGTAAACAAGATCCCATCCCAAGACAAAACTTACAACAATTTGGAAATTTTGCATTATACAGGGTGTTTTTAAATTGTTGCGAAAGATTTTAAGAGGCGAATTTTGAGCAAAAATTTTAAGAGGTGGTCGTTCATATATTTTTTTTCCAAAATCCCTTCCCTTCCAAGTTGCAGCCCTTTAAAGCGGGGTAAAAAATTGTTTTCATTTGTTCTCTCCACTACGGAAGAATTTATAAGAATTAAATTCGGCGTACAACTTGCACTAATAAATTGACAGACAATACCTACTGTGACAGTTTTTGTAACACAGACATTTTGTTACACAGGGGTTCAAAAACCAACTCCTTAATATTTTTCTTTGATATACCTACAAGATGGCTTCAATATGCAACTTTTTTGTCTATTGAGTTTTCTTCGCGAAGTCGATAGTTTGCACGCCAAAAAATAAAATTTTACACAACCATTTTCAAATAAATTCACTTGAGGATTCGGTTATTATTCGGTGAAACAGTCAAGTACTGTCAAGTAGGCTATTGTCAAATAGTCATTATGACAAGTTGAGAAGTATTATTTATTCTTGGCAATATCCACAGACAATACAAATAGGTACCTACCTACAGTGTTTACCATTTTATCAATATGTATTTATTAATTATAAAAGATCATAAATTAAAAAATATATTTAAATGTTTCGAAATCTTATAAAACTCTAGATACACATGAAGCAAAGCAAAAGAACAATGAAATGAAAAAAAGAACATTGACAATTCTTGTCATTGGCGAAAATAAATAAAAACAATTTTTATACCCGAACTTTAGGGGGCTGTAACTTGGCAGGCAAATGGGCTTTGAAAAAAAATATGAAATAAGTACCATTTAAATTTTTGCTGACAATTATTCGCCTCTTAAAATATCTCATCAATTTGTATAGGTAAAAAACAGCCTGTATATCAAGCTAAAAAAAATGCGATATAATAACACACAATGTTTATATGTTCGAGTATTACGGGATAAAAGTAAGTTTTTTCGAAATCGGCAGTAATGAACGAGAAACAATCAGTAAAGTAATCAATGTCCATAATGTTTTACGACGTTTTCAAGTAGGCGGAGTGACAGATAAACGTCAAATTAACACACACAAAACACTATGCAGTATTTTTGGTATAATATAAATAATATTTTAAAATAATATTTTTTTAATTTAATGATTTCTCTATTTCGAAAAGAACATAATGTGTACCTAGACACCAAAGTTTCTTTGTATCCCCTCATGTGGTTTATTTGCCGCGGTATCTGCAAATGAAGTCCACATTCGTGATAAAAAGTTCAACTTTAGTGCCTCGGTACACAATAACTATTACTCCATCATGTATCTGGTTGATGTTGTAGAGACCCTGTAACACCATAATATTACAAAAAAATCTTCATTCTCACATAGTTGTCATCCTTTTCAATTTGTCAATCACAAGGTAACAAATTAAAAATATCAAATGAATACAAAACCAAATTGCATTAAATTCGATTATAATTTGTCCATTAGAGCAGAACATTATGCGCATAGTTAAATTAAATAAACGCCTACAGCAGGATATTCGTTCTATTTTGCGGATGATTGGTAGTTGCCGAAAAGTACCAGTAGCGTAGGCGGCGTTGGTAAAGAAGGAAACCAAAATAATAAATAAGCATATAATTATTATTAGGATTAAATACAGATTTAAATGATTTCTGAATAAAATGGTATTCATTGAACTTGTCTAAACTTTAGATGGGTTTAATTATAGTCTGGATTTACGAGTCTAAAGTTCAACTTTAGACTCTTAAAGTGTGAACAACCATAAATTTTAATTCCTTCCTTTAATGCGTTCATTTATGTTGTAATTTATTTTATATCCTACACTAGGAGAAAATGTTGTTTTCGCGAGCCTTTAGTGGCGCTAAAGCAGGCATTCTCACGGCTAGGAGCAAAAAAAGGTATCTGTCGCATCAGGTATCTGTCATCGCATGTCACCGCTAATTATTAAATAATGGACGAGATAAGGACATCTCAAGCTTCTCATAGTGATGAAAGCATGGATAACAGTAACTGTAACCCCTGAAGAAAATGCCGAAAAAGCCACAGAAGTAGTGCTTAATTTATTACCCGACAAGTCAAAGGAAATATACAGTTTATAGTACAAGCTATTTATGAATTAGTACTCAAAAAAAGTACTTCAAAAAAAGTAAAAAAATACAGTGTACACTCAATATTATCATACATATCCGAATTGTCACAAAAATATAAGTCTTCAACATTATGAACAATTCACGCAATGTGAAAAGCAACACTATATGTCAAAATATTTTTTTTTCTTGTGTCGGATAAAAAATGTATGCACAACAGCGGGGAAGTGATTTTCCGGTCTTTCAGAAGTGGCCATTTCTTCTGTCAATTTCAAGTTACCAAGAAGTCCATTTATTTTGTCAGCCTGGAAATCTTTCACTTTCCCGCCTAGGTACACAAAGTACTATTAATCCCCGATTGGCAGTTTTCCAGCAGGGAAAGTGATTGGTTTCTATGGAAATAGCTCAATAGTTTACAAATTAAACAGATATCCTCATAAAATATCCAGAGTGGAAGTAAAAGTTCGACAACCACGATTTTTATTGAAATTATGAAAATTTTACCAAATCCTTATCGATTTTAAACAAACAATCGGAAAAACATGCAGGCGAAGCTATATTAGATAATTAGATAGGTATTAACAAGAGCATTAATGTTATTTAGTGATTTATATAACATCATGTATTATAGTTAAATTATTATTATTATTATTATTGAGGTGGCTTTGAATAATAAAATAAACCATCTGGTTGCAACAAATTCCGACGAATTAGTGAAATACAGACTCCTGGTGTATTTTGGGTTCGCCATACTGATGTTTTCGCACAGAAAAATGGTAAAGATCACTATAATAAACTAGATTCCATATCTTAATTGGTATTGGTACTAATGAAAGTTTAGACTGATTTTCAACATACAATAACTATGCGCCTCCCCTGGATACGCGCGCTTGTAACCAATTACTGCGTATCAATTTAATGCTTGATAGTAGTTGCATATTTATTATTTAATCGTTACAACTCGCAATGATATAGTGTGAGGAAATGCGTTTTTATACACGTTATAACAAGAACTAAAACACGTTGAAAAAGATATGGGTTATTCTAATTTATTAACTTGTATAATACTAATAATATACTACTCCTTAATACCCATAGCTAATATTCTGGTAAGTTTAGTAGTAATAATTATTAATAGTAATTAAAAACACAATTCAGTCGATATAAAAAAAATGTAAACGTATATAACGTAAACGTACTACCTCTATTTCCTTTCTATGGCTTATGAATAAAAGTTATTGTTGCTCATTTCTTATAATTTACTTGCCAATTAAAGAGTATTTTTTTCGAAACCATTTTGTCTTATTTACTTTTTTAAACTTTACTTTCTGATACAAAGTTTAACACTAACACAGAAAGCAAAACGATATCATCATAATATGCATCCATAATATTTGGGTGTTGGGGGGTGTGACCTTTGCTCACATATTGACGTAAAACAAAATGAGTAAAACACCGTTTAAATAATTCTCTGAGGATGTCAACTTGGTCAGCGCAATGCAATGTGTTTGGGGGATTTATGTTATTTATATTATAGTGTATTCACAACCAAGAGTTACCAGTTTGCAATGATTCATCTTCTGATGAGACTGAATATTAATTATATTACCAATAAATCAAAGCTATGTTTATTATTTATATTTTAGATTCGATCGTTAGTGCGGTCTGGGCAATATTGATGTTCACATGCACGCCTCGTATATTTGTTATGCTGGTGACTATCGTTTGTGAATACACTAGGTATATATACAGCTATTTGCTTTTCTTCTGAAAAATTTAAATCCGCAGCAGCCGTTTTAATATATTTTTCATAAAATAATTCTAGTATAAACTAAACACCCTACTAATAAAATGCAGCTAATTAATTTCTCTGAATGCAGGGCATAAGTAACCATAGGTGTACTCTTATATTTTACTTGGTAAAGCAAGTAAAATAAACTCGACAAAAATTTACGATTTATGAATCACAATGTTAAATTGATATAAGTAACCTACTGCTGTTCCTAATAAATTGACTGCTGTTTAGTTGCTGATATAAAATTTATATTCTCCCTGGATATCTCCCCTGAGGAAATTTTATTTTATGTTGTTGTAAAATGAGAAAGTTCATAAAGTCAACAAACCCTAAAGTCTATTAAATGACAGGTAAGGTAAGTATTTTTAATTATGTGTGCGGATAAGCAGGAAGTATATTGACTTGCTCTACATTGTTTATACCGTAAGACTGGATAAAGTTTTTATTTTTACATATTACACATGGATAGCATTTATTATATAATAAATGCTATCCATGTCCTCTTTTCTATGCTATTCTTGGATATTTGTAGGTAGGTATGAAGAAAATGTTATGGACACTTTATTATTATATTATTGATTTTAAAAAATCAACCAAATGTTTTATTTACTAGTTTAAATTAAAGCTCCTGAAAACATTATACCTAATGAATGTTTTTTTAATGATTTTTAATTTTATAGCAAGTATTAAAAATTATATTGATAATTTATGGCCCTTAAATTAGATATAGTTTATGGTTGTAACTAATTTTAATATATTTTTGTATTAGTTTTAAATGACCTACTTGTCCCTACATATTTTATGGTTGGTCACAAATCACTTTGATAAAGCCATTTTATATTATATAGGTACTGATCACTAAATTATAATAGACAAATGTTCTAAACTAATGTGAAAAAGTTACTTATATTTCAGCTTGTAAAAATTCAATAAATTTTCATTTATGCATAGATTTATCAGAAAAATATATATCAACTAGAATATTTCTAGAGGGCAACATTTTTTTATAAAACAATACGTATAGATAGTAAGAGATGTAGTAAGATATATAATATGTAGGTAGGTGTATAGATTTATACAAAACAATAATTATTCGTGATATATTTATTATTTATGTTTATATGGTGTTAAACTTAAAAATGTAGATACCATCAAAAATATGAATAAGTATGTGGATGACACATTAATTGAACAATTAGGTATTAAAAACATGTTAGGTACCTACTTATCATAGAGAAGGATAGGTACTATTGCTATACTTTCTAGGAATAATCCTTCCAATAATCCACATCGATTTTTCATCCTGATAAAAATATTTCGAATAATATATAGAACGACTATGTTAGTGTCAACGATGATATGGTAAAAGCATGAAGCAAGCACAATTGAAATGACATACCTAGTTCTGAATGAAAAGAAACAAATTATCAAAATAAAATAATAAATTAAGAAAAGTTTAATAAATATAAAACGGTTAGGTATTTGAAATTTGTTTTATTTGTTTATTCATCTATTTGTATTTACAATATTTTATAATACAATTAACTAACAGTTTGCAAATTAATATACTTGCAACAAAATATATAAAATAATGTTTGTTGATTTGAAGAAAAATGGTGACCTACAACAAATTCAAAAATATTCTGAAAACGCATCCTGAAAAGTATAGAAAAAAAAACGCTTCATTAATAACAAAAATAAAACAGTAGGTATAATACCGCAAATGCATCGAAAATTGAGACAGAGGGCATAATTATTAATTTGATGTTCTGATATCTGGTAAAAGTGGGGAGATCCGAGATATACGTCATTGCAAAATATGGCGCAATAAACCTTGCAACCCTCATATGACCTATAATAATTATTTATAGAATAAAGAATAGTGACATGTAGTTTACCTATTAGAATATAAAATCCGTTGTGTTCCTAAGTTTCCTGCAGGAACAGAACGAAATTTGAGAAATAGAACATGCCTCATACATACAATCATGTCAAATCATGACATGGTCGTCCGAAGTGTTCAAGGAATTAAGGATACACTTTAAGCCTCTGACCCATGTCCTGGATAAAGTTTGCGGCTTGCTGCCTGTAAGAGAGTTCCTTGTGGGAGTCGTAGCCACATTTTCTTGAGAGCGTATTTTCTAGTTGTTCTTTCGTGAAATACCATTTTTCGTTGGTACTTGCGGTAGCCATTTACAATTTACACTACACGATAAAATGATCAATGCAGATGGCGTTGCATGTAAAATCAAGATTCCGGTTCATTTGACAAAATGCAAAATAATAAATACAATTAGCAGATTCTCATAATTCACTGAAGAGATAAGAGATACAAATATAACTCGCGAAATAAATACTGGCGGTCACTTATCACAATTTTTAATTAAAATTAAGTCGGATACTTTTGTTGTTGCGTCACTATAAATTTGGGGTTTCTAGCTCGTCAGCTTGTGCTCAAATACACTATTATTAAAGGTAAATCTTAATATGTAATTTATATAACTTATTTCAATGTACGTAGTAATCTTTTCTTATTAATTTGCAATAGTTTTCAGCAACTACGGGGTGGTTTATTACTTAATTTAAATATACATACACAAAAGTCGTAGAAATTGATGTTATTCACTTTTCGATGGCCGACCAACCACGGTAAGCAACACAACAACTGTAGCACCACGTATTTTTTTAGTAGTAAATATTACATTGTCATAATGTAGTTTTATATAGCACATGTATTTTAACTGTTAATGCACTTATAACGTACTTTTATCATTGAATTTGCTAAACAAAATAAACACCAAACAGATCCATAAAAGTATGGCGGATGACAGTTTCCGCTATATGAAGAATTGATGCTATTGGTTCTCTAATGCAAATTACAAGCGGTAAATTTGAACAGAGTATGTTTATTGGTTCCTAGACGAATGTTAGGACCCCTGAAGGTGTTATTCCGTACTAAATATATTTAACTTTCATATTTTTAACCTATAATAATTCCTTCCATACAAATAATAAATAAATTTAATAATAAATGAAATAATTCATTTTCAGAATGCCAATGCAAGAAAAGTTTACGAAATCAAATCCGCAATTAGCAACACAATCAAAAGTAGATGCCGCAGCTGCTTTAAGAGCGGAACTGGAAATAGAATTACAAAATAAAAAGCAGTGTTCCTATCAACCCTATGAATGTACTCAGCTAACATTGGATGGTTATAAATATTGTTTAAAACACATTCTTCAAGATAAAAACTCACCTTTCAAACAGTGTTCTTTCGTTTACACAAATAATGGAAAAAGATGTCAGCTAGCTGCTCCAAAAGGGGACAAAAAAGATTATGGGTAATGAAATATTTTCTTATCATTTATAGACACGCCATATACTTACGTACATTACTCTAAAGAAAAGTTATGCTGCCAGTATATTTTAAGAGGAATAAAATAGTAGTAATGGACTCCATAAAAAAAGACCTGTACCTTTAAAACTATATTTTATTTATATTTTTAAGATATTGTAATGAACATGCTCTAAAAGCGACCTTGGCACGAAATAAGCAGAATTCAAAATTTCCGCCACCAAGTTCAGCGGAAGTTCTTTTACAGTCATTGTCACATTATGTTAAAAAACCTCGAAACAGAACAGCTTCTTCATCTAGTACTCAACACTCTGATGATGGAGTTACCCCAGATGAATGCGGAGAACTTAAGGTTACCAAAAGTTTAGATCCTTTTAGTAAGTAAAGTGCTTAGTAACTTACTATGAAGCTATATTAAAACTATTTTTCAGCCGAACTTGATGCTGCCAATATTTGTAACAAGCAGTGTAACGATGTCCTGGATCTATGTAGTGATTCAGAGAGTGACGTTGAAGCGTCTACTTTTGCCTCTGTATGGCATGACGCTCAAGGCGATAGTTCAGATAATGAAAGTATTGATTCCGATCAGGAAGATGTATTAAAGTATGTATATATGGTAATGTAATCATATATTTAGACGATAGATATACCCCGGTTCCGAAATAGTGTGGAGTGATTCATACATAATATCACACCACCATCACAATTGAACGGTCTGCCTATTGCAATGGATCGCAGAATTTCTTAGTGTGCAAATTTGTGTACACTATAGAAATGGTGGGCAGAACTCATTAGTAACCGGGTCTACCACTTTCATTGGTGAGTTTTAGGCGGTTCTAAATTAAATTAAATTTCATTAGTCAAAGGTAAAGACGCGGGATTTCCTTGGATATATAGACGCATGTGCTGTTTCATGCATGTATGTTTTGGCGCGACAGTGTCGTTTCATTTTGTCTTGTGTATGGTTGATTCACGATATAAATTAATTATAATATTGTCTTATACGCGAGTGTTTAGTGTTTTTATGCGATGGAAGCGACGAATGCGGTAGTTGCCAATAATTCTAATCGTAAGTGACCGAATTTGAGAGGAGTAGAACTGAAAATGATCAAAAATGCCTCCTCTAAAATGATACGCCTATGGAATTTCGTTTCCTTCGCACCTCATGTCGCTGAGCCGTCCATATGCTGGTGATGAATCACTCCATACTACTTCGGCACCGCAGTATAGATGATATTATTTTCCTATTACCTAGCAATCAAAATTTCGATATAGGGGGATATTGGATATTGAAAATAAATATTAATGTCACTATTTTTACAATTTTCCCTCATGGTATACCTATATGATATACGAATCTTGGGTAAAAAAATTCTTCTAAGTAATATTTAATCTAAGAAAAAAAATTGACTCTCCTCTTGCATCCTACCGCCTTGAAAGGCAAAAATCGATTTACACAAAATCAAGCAGTGGTGCTGATTGCACTTATAATTCAAAATGGTTTGCAATTAAGAGAGTTGCTAAGAACCTTAAAGTCAGTGCTAGCCTGTCATATGCTGGAAACGAATCTCTATAATTCGTATTTGATTTACTAATTTTGTTTTCGACAGACACAATAAGTAGTTAAAATCCTGTGACGCCATTCTATAGAAATTTTTGTATATATTGACCACTTTCTTCTTGTTGTTGCATGTCCACCATTGGATCACCCACATCATCCAGTCTCCTTCTTCTAATTAAATCCGTCACCCACCAACGCCTATTCCTTTTTTAAGTAATTGACACTTGATGAATGAGCGTTCAACTGATTTAAATATCTCTAGAGCATATGCAAGAATTCTAGATCTTGTTGTCATTCTTGTTTGTTGATATTCTTTTGGTGTAAACGATAATTCGTTTTCATCAAAAAGCAAAAGCTCTTCTAGCCCTTGTTCTAGTTCTAGCTCTTTGTTGTTTAGGATTTGCATTGTTTTGGAAAACTATTTATGTTTACATTCATTTTGAATAAAATGAGGTTGAAAGTTAATACGCTTCCAAAACTTTTTATAGTAAAAAACATTTTTGTCGAATATTGTTATATATGTTTAAAATAACCACAAAAATATAATAAAATAAAAAAATATTTTTCCCTTTTTTTAATGTAAAAGCGCAGATACTATTTAAGTAGTAGTAGTAGTATTAAGTAGAAACCATTTTTTAGACAATTTTACTTAGCATAAGCATCGCATGTGGCTGAATTGTGCAGATGCTGTATTCTTACTTAGAGAAGCATGTTATTTCTATATTGGTTTTCTTTTAAAACCAATTTTCTTTGCAAACTTAAAAATGTTTTTTGTAAAACAAGCACAAAAAATTAAGTAGAAATTTTTTTACAATATACGAATTTATTATAAATAATTAGGTTCTCCTGCAGCAAGTATTACAACAATGAAAAATTTATTAAGTTACTGAAAATCTAAATAAAACAACGAAACAGAAAAGTTGTTACAAGGAATAGTACAAACATTATGTAATGATAATGATACTCATCATTTTCGTGCAAATTTTTGCAAAAATCCAGCCTACTTGCTGGTAAACAATTTTTAATTTTTTTATTAGATTCATTTTCTTTTCTTTGGATCCATTTGGCAAGATATTTTGTTTTGGAAATTAAATTTTTTTAAATAATATTTTTATAAAAATTCCATTTCAGAAATGTTATCATGGAAATTAATTTATATTTTTATAAATAAGACCCCTATTCGCAATAATTTGTATCACATCTAATCTACTTATTACTGCCCATAATTCTATTTGATTTTTTTTGCATTTCCAGGGTTTATGCTTAGTATGGCAGTATAGTATACATATTAATAGTTGCTATTTAAAAACACCAAGAGTTAAATAATGTTAACTGGTAAAACACTCGTTTTGTTTATTATAATAGACATTTTTCACGAACGAGTCCTACCCGCCGCTGTGATATTTTCAGTATTTGTTTTATTAATAGCATTAATCGGAGACGTTTTTACGCGTGCAATGAGCCGACACCATAAATTACGATTGCAGTAAATGAATGGGACTTTAAACATTTACGAAACCAGTTTACTTTAGTAGTTTTGTAGTTACTTTGCATCATTGCGTTCCTCAAGAATCACAGTACAAGTCCGTGCGGTACCGAGATTTATATTGTTGAAACATCTTGTATATTTGTATTATATTTATGTGTGTGTTTGTCCGAGTTTTACCTAACTAGTGAGGTCTTTTAATCACATTATTTTTTCTGCACATTGATATCTTGTGTACAAATATGCTTATATATTTTTGAAAAAAAAAGTTTTTTTACTTTATAGGCATGCAAATGTATACACTGCTGAAGAAATTACTCTAGTAACCAGGGATAAATTAATAAGATTGCAATCGTTGTATATCGAACAATATCGACATCTACAACACATGCTTAAGGAGAAGAAGAGAAAATACCTTCATTCATTAAAAAGAGAAAAAGAGACATGTTGTAAGTGTTTTTTTCTTTTAACTTTCTTTGCTAATAAAGAATGGTAATAGATTATAGCTATCAATAAAGAATGTACTCTTATTAATTATTTAAAGGTACCTAACATAATTTCTCCATTTTTAGGTAATATTTTCAATCAAGTTCGTGACAATCCCAAAGAGCAGAGGCTGTATAAAAAGTTAAAAGCTTTTAATAATTACCATAAATCATACGGTGTTGATGCTATTTTAAACAAGAGATTACATGATTTGAGAGCAAAGGTTTGTTAAAATAACACCTACATTTAGTTTATATTACTTTTGCTAAGGCTATTTTAGATAACTGATGGTGTTGCCCCAAAAGGACATAGTTTTTCAAAGTGCTTATTTACCGAAGGAGGTGTTAAATGTGGTGAAAGGACGTTACCTCTTGCAAGGCATTGTCGGAAACATATATTAGAGGTAGAGTCACAAATAATCATTTCTTTATTTATATGATACTACTGTATCGTATAAATAAAAGAATTTGTGTTAGAAGAGTTTGCTTTGGACTATTTACCTTGTAGTAGGCGTGTCAGAAAAAGAAACGTGGATTTGGACTTTGGACGGAACCTGTCGAAGTATGGCTTGCATAAACAATCCTAATGTATATTGTAAGCCATTAAAAAAGTTACAAAGAGCGAGATACACGTCAAGGTTTCTTACTTTGAAATAAGAAAACGCCACTTTTTTCTCAATAATGGAAGAAGTAATGAATTTAGAAAAAAAAATCGAGCAAAAGTTGGATGATTTTACTTAAAGATTAGGCTTTTAAAAAATTTCGCTGTGATATTTAGTAGCAGTTAAAAAATGCAAAGAAATAATGATACGATAAAATATGGGAAAAATTTTTCTGAATTCGTTGAAATTGGACTATTACATAGCCATTACAATGTTTAACAAAATGCGCTGCGTCCGATTGAAAAATTTTATTATGGCAACTTATTCCAAAATTATTAACTCATTAGTGCCTAGCGTAATCATATGGTTACAGTAAAAGGGTTCTAGTATAAGTTGAAATGTATAGTTATTTGAGAGATCTGTTCATAGATATCATTTATAAATGAATGGGCACATGGTATTTTGCCTCCAAATTGTTTCATTATTTCCTGTTGGGCTGATACAACCGGTATATTTTCTGCAATAATTTATTTTGTGCGATGGAGCTTAGATTTGAGTAAGTATGACTTAGTTATTTGTTCAGACCTAAATGTTATTATATGGAAATAACAAGTAAATACCTGAGAGAGTATATTTAGGTAGATAGATAGACCAATGAAACAATGTAATAGTCCTGACCAATGAAACGCAACTTGTTATTTAGCAGCTCGTCTAAATATTGCAGCGAAAAAATGTTTGCAATGCTTAATCCTTACGGAAAATCATCCGCTGAACAACTATTGTTTGAAACTTTTTTCTCTAAAATCATTAATTTTTCCATCATTGAGAAAATTGAAAAAGTGCTGTTTTCAAAATTATTTTGCAATAAAAAATTATGAAGTGTATCTCGATCATTGTAACTTTTTTTATGGCTTACTATATACGTTAAGATCTTTAATTCAAGTCCTATTTCAATTTGTTCCGTCCAAAGTCCAAATCAAAACCTCTGACACCCATATTATTCATATAACTACTTCTTGTAGGATCCTGGACAAGTATTGTTTAAACCATGTGGCAGAGTTAATGGAGATGTAGAGTGCAATACTCCAGTAGAAGCAATGTATGATGATTCCACATGCCGATTACATATGGATATACCTCCTCTTAGATCGTATAGCCAACCAAGAGTAAGTTGTTTGCAATATTTATAAGAAAGCAAAACAAATTTTCTAAAACTTATTCATTTTATCGTGACGCAATTTCAAATTCATTGGAAAATTGTGCTTGTGCACAGGTGATCGTAAGTGCTTCCTGTCTTTAAGCAAAATCAAAAGCTTCTCATATTTTTATTGGTATTTCAGAAAGACTCTGAATCTGACTTTGATGATTCAGCAGAAGCGGCGACATCACATTTTCCTCTGCACTTTACGGAAAACGTCAAAACAGAATTTCTAGATTACAACCCTTCGGAAATTCCTAAAATGGAAACATTACCTTCTATGCTATTTGAGGAGTCGTCAAACAATGGGAATCATTCTCCGTTACAAAATGACATATTATTTAATAATGCCACCGACTCGGCTACACAATCTGATGTAGACATGCACATGGATATTGATGAGCCTAACATAAGTGAAAAACCTAAATTAGATTTAAAAGAAGAGGTACCCCAAGAAGTAAACAGTAATAATGAAATGCACAGTACAGATATAGGCAATATAAGTAATGATTTAATGGGGAATCTGTACGAGCCTAATAATTGTACAATGAATGACTCTACAGGCTTGAATGAATGCAGTGATACACTTAAATCAATGGAACAAATATTAAGTGGTACTGTGCAAGACAACAGTAATCATGTCGAAGTGAATACTGCAGTGAGTGCCATGCAGCCTTTAGAAGGCGAGGAAGCGAAAGAAACTATAGACCAAGAAATTGCAGTTGAAAAATGAAGTCAAATGAGTTAGTTAATCATTACAACTTCCCAGATTTTAAATGTACATACTTTTTAAAAGTATGACACTTTGTTGTTAGTCAGTTTTGGTAATGTTCAAATTAATTTTTATACTCTAGTTTTTTTAATATACATTTTAAATAATTTATTCCATTATTTACATACTTAAGCAATGTTAGGTACCTATATATGGTATTTAAAGAGAAACTTTGTTTACAAAGTTCTTTTTTCAAGTCCAGACATTTATGAAAATAAGAAATTACATTTCAATATGTTGCAAACCACATCTCTTCAAACACAGGAAATTTACTTTCGTAGGAGGGGGTGATTCATAAAAAAGAAGTGTGTGCCCCGCTATCTGTCGGCCTTTCTTCAGTAAACAGCGGTGGGTTTTGATGCTCAGCAAGTTTCGAGCAACTGCGCAGGCCACACCTTTGCCACTCATTAATTGGAAAATACCTTGTCATTTATGCATCTTCTTGGTTTTATTGTATAAGCTTTTCTTATCAGTGAAAATTCAAATTGTATATTAATAAAAATATAGGAATTACTACAAAAACTATTATTACTATATACCATAAGAGATTTGCTGTTGCCGTGCTTGTAATCCTGGGATTTAAAATCAATTATTAAACAGGCTTTTTTTTCACTATTATTGGTTGAAAGCAAATAACATAAAAAAAATTTATGTTTATATTATTTCTTGTAATCAGGCAGATAATATAAACAACATAATATAAAATACATTTTCTGGTAATCAGGCAAATACTATAAACAACTTAGAAGAAAATACATTTTCTTGTAAACAGGCAAATACAATTATGGGGAAATTACAGAAATTATAATCTCGAGACTTCCCGGGATTCAAAATTCATAATTTTTCTTCGGGATATGGGGATTGGATCCCCTAGTAAATATGCCTTGACAAAATTTATATTTTAGATCCGTCGTCAGATGTTCAAGGTGGACATTGATACTGTCCACCCTGTTGGTAGGGTAGCGGTAATGCGTTTGCTCGAGGCACCGAGGGTTGCTAGTTCAAATCATTCACCTGCTATGAAGTCTTTCTTACTTAATCACATAAATATACGTGTACATAGTATAAGGTCTGAAGGACTAGTTTTGTCACAGGTTCGGCGTCTGACCAAATAACAAAAATGGCATAAGGTCTGTCCAGGAGGACCAGTCCGTTTACCAAGAATATTTTTAGATTGTTACACCCTGTATCTCCTTAATAAAAATCTATATAGGGCAAAATATTCAGAAATAAAAAGATCAGACAAGGAATATAGTCCTCACGTTTTTGACCTTCAGTTATGTTACTTTTTGGATCTGAGATTTGTGAGTCTGTTGTTAAAACGACAGTTCAGTTTGCATGTTCTGTGACTCAATATCTATCTACACATAAAGAAACTTTTGCACCCAATAAGTTCTCGATAGAATGAAACATTTCGAGACATAATTTGAGACATAATTTCTCACTCAACAGCCCATGATAGGAGAGGTTAGCATTAATTTGTAGGCAGCCTTAGTTTAACTGTAACTTAGGCAACACATAGAAAGTAATATTTATGCCTATTGATCATTTCAAGGTTCTCTCAAGTAATTTGCAAAATATATACATTTTTAATTGCTTCATAGATCATAGCCTATCTTTTGGAGGTGCCTTTATTTAGATAAACAGATACATTTTAAAGGTCCCTATTTTAAATTTTGTTTCCGATAACAAAATATATGAAATATTTACACAATAATTATCATAACAGTTATTTTTTTGCTTTTAGACTAGTCTGTTCCCCACGACGTCTTTTATTAAGGGGATTCCTAGGATCATATATTTCAAACCAATCATCATCTTTTGTGTTTGCATCTTTAGCCAAGACTGGATTGCTCTCCTCAAATTTCAGTGTGTGTGACAACCTAAAATAAAGAACAATGAACAAATGAAAAATTCCTTAAACCATACATTTAAAAGTCAGTAAACACATATTACCAGTTTTCCTCATCGATATCCTCATCTTTTGTAATATCTTCCTCTTCATTTGTTGATTGTTTCTCTTTAGCAGACTGCAACTTCTTTTTGAATTTCTCTAGCAAGTCTAGGGTAAATTGTTGCCTACCAGTTCCTTTTTTAGGTAAAGATTCAGTCTTAGTTTTATATTTATCGTATTCCTCTTTGTAAGTTCGGAACATTTCACTTTTATTTTCTTCTGGTTTGACCTCTTCCTTTTTTTCTTCCTCTTTTCGTAATTTATTTTTGTGGTAGTCCTTCTTCACACTCTGAATTTCTTTCTTGATTTCTTCCCTTTAGAAGAAAAACATTAAGCAAGATATAATAAACGATATATAACGACTATTTTAATGTCTATTATAGTTATAAAAATACTCATACATTTTTTTCTGTTTCTCCAAATCTCGATCTTTATGTAAATAATATTCTTCTAAATCATCATCAGCTTCTTTTGCATTTACAACTGAAACACTCGGTTTAGGTTTTTTATTACCAGTTTTTAGTTTTTTTCTTATATTTTCTAATTGCTCTTCGGCATCTACAGAATCTTCTTCTTCGTTATCAGATGGATCATCAGTTTTAGAACTTAACTTAGGGTCATCTACAAAAGTATAATATGAATCCTAGGCGCCTGGTCAGGTGACGCAGGTGAAGCGCTTCACCTGACGCAGGTGAAGCGCTTCATCAAATTTTTCCAAGAGTATTTTTTTTGCATATAAATATTTTTATCTTGACCTCCATTCTTTTTTTTACTAAAATTTTATATAATTAAAATTACCTTGATTGTACATTTATTTTATTCGCGTACGAGACCCTACAGCTACTGCATCCTAAACTACCGCCAGCTATTGTTTCTCTCTTACTGTGAAAATGAAAACGATGACGACGGCGCATTTTTTGTATAATAGGCAAGTGATGCAGATATTTCATTTTGCTTCTTACTACAGTGTACTAAACATTAGCAGGTGCCAATGCCGTGGGACTAGCAGTGTCAAATAAAATAAAAATATCTTTAAAATTGTTTCATACAAACTACTGGAGACATGCAACAAATTTTGCAAGGTCTACTTATTCGGCTGACGGTTTTCATTAAGTTTCAAGATAACAACGGAATTATGGTTAATTAATACATGAGGCTGTTAAGTAAATGCATGATGTAAAAGCGGCCAAAAAAAATAAGATAATAAAAATAGATGACAAATGAGTACAAAGAGAGGACACTTTAGGAATGTTGTCAGATCCGTAAAATATCACTTTTTGTGACAGTTGTCTAAAAAAATATTTTATGCGAATCAATTACTGTCGAATCAAACTGTCGGCCTCACATAATCTTGTCACAAGGCGCCACTGATATGAATAATATGTAGGTACCACTAACTAAAGTTTAAAAAAATTAGCAGAAATATTTCACTACCTAGAACATCATGCGTAGACTTCCCCTTCCCCACAAATTTTTCGTTTTCTCTTGTGGATTCTTCCTCATCTTCCTCAGCCTCTTCACCAAATGATAGAAGTTTGAAATTCCTAAAATGTGCAAACTTCATATGCATTCAGCAAAAATATAAACATTAGTTTGATATAGAGATAGAACAATAGGTAATTATTACATACTTGACACCTGCCTTTTTCTCTTTTTTCTTCTTGTCTTTAACTTCCACTTCTTTAATCCTCGGCTCAATATC